>JAZGTI010000749.1:0-55531 GCA_036877585.1 Botia kubotai | reverse complement strand
TGTTCGGCTGTGTGCTTTTGTCTCGTGTTTTGTTTTGTCGGAGCATGCGGTTATTGTTTTGACAGCTTGCCATGTGCTCCTGGGGGTCACAATGCCTATCACCTTATCTGCATCCAGGAGGGGGATGAGTGGAAGACAGCATTCAAAACCCAATATTCAATGCTTCGGCTGTCTTCTATGCCCTTATAAACAACGTGCTGAGAGACACGGTAAACAAGTTTGTTTTTGTCTACTTGGACGATATTCAAATTTCTTCCCCCTCTCTCCAGGTTCACATTCAGCACGTGAGAAGGGTCTTACAACGGCTCCTCACTGATCACCTTTATGTTAAGGTCGCAAAGTGTGAGTTCCATGCCGATTCTGTTTCCTTCCTCTGGCACATAATTTCAGCCTGAGAGGTCAAACCCGATCCCTCCAAAGTCTTCTGCCTGGTCTCCCACATCTCCTCCCTCGTCTGCCGCTCTTCTGCTCTGCCCTTCATCCTCCCGGTCATCCCACTGCCCACCTCCCCTCTGCCTGTGCCAGAGCTATTGTGTTCCTTTATTTTTTCCCTGGCAATTGACTGTTTACTTTTTTCATTTTTTAAATAAACTGTTAACCACTACTGGATTTTTTTTGTCGTTCATTACAGTTTGTAATGATTACGTTAATAATAATTAAGTTTGCAAATGGTTTTATTTATGGTTTCTCCCACCTCTATATAACATACACAACACAAGCTCTACATGGTGAGATGTGAGTGAGAATTACGATAATTTAATAAGTCTCTAATAACTGCTTCTTTACCTAGCATGCTCTGGGCCTAATGGCACTCATCTCCTATTCCTAGGTTTATTTCCTGTGATTAGGAATTGCCATGGCACCGTAGTAGCTTCTTTATAATTTTGTCCCAATGTTTATCAATTAAGGCTTTCCTCTGTATTCAGGCTGACTAATTATTTAAGGCCTAAACTGAAATAAGAGTGAAGACAGACTGATGGCTGTATTTTTTGGGGAAATGTAGAATTTATGTGCTGTATTAAGTGCCACATTGAGTAATTACTAGAGGCCCTATTGGCCTAAACAATCCGGATCTGAGTCAACATGTCCTAAGGAAGCCATATGTTTATTGGCTATTGACGTTTATTGGAAGGTTGAGTCATGATGACAGAGGAGTTTAATTAATAGCTTCTTTCAAATGCTGTTTTTGGGATCTGGAAACCACCTCAAAGCACAAGAAAGGTTATTCATTTGTCACAAGTGTTTTGTCATTAGAGAGAAAGTTTACTTTGCAAAGCAAGATAAAAGAACAACTTGATAGATAGCAGTGCACAATTTGGCAATAAAGCAAAGCCCATAAGGCAAACTAAACATATCTAAATGTCCATTGCTCTTACAGATTTTTTAAAAAGTGTGACAAAACCTCAAAATGCCAATTTACTGGTGTTATTCAATTCCGTCTTTGAGGGCCTATCATCTCTGACTTAAATGAAAAAGGCCAATTTGCACATGTTAAGGAGGAGATCTAGCCCTGGCCGAATTAGCGCTGGTTTACACACACACACACAGACACAGACCATTCATACACTGTTTTTCCTGCCTGACAGTCGTAGTGGCGGGTGCACACGCTAACTCACGGCACATATACATAAAGCACCACATTACCTGCCCCTCTGCATCCCTATCACACATTACATTTCCATTCAGACTGGAACCGAAAAAAGGTATATATTTTTACATTTACCTGTTTTATGTTGTGTTTGTAAGTGTACCGAGTCGGAAGAGGTGGCGGCGAAGCCGATCTAAATTGTGGGCAAACTTTAAATAAACACCACCTTGCACCAGAGTGCACTTCCGAGTCAAGCCATCCTCTTTCTTTTTACAACACGGACATTTACCACGTCCAGAAAAGCAGCTGCAAAGCGGCTTTTCCACAGCATATCAATCTCCACCTTGTACATACAGATATAAAGGGAGATGGCATGCAACATTCATTTAGCTTTCTGCTGAGGAGCAGATCTGTTTGCATGCCCATACAGCAAACAGTACAGGGTTAAGGCATAAGGGACACAACGTCTCTGTAACAGGGTTGCAGCGTGTTGATTAATTTGCAGCATCAAAAGAGAACGCAAAATTGTAAACGGTAAACAGGCAAGGGTCGGGGGAAGGGTCAGGGCAGCCGCCGGAAAACAATCATAAACCGTAAACAGTCACAGTTCAGGATAGGCAGCAAACAATCAAAAAATGGAATTTAAGGCAGAGTCAAAAGGCAGGCAGCAAACAATCAGAGATATCCAGAAACAGTCCAAAAACCAGGTAAACAACAATGTAATTAACACTCTGAAATGTAGGCCAAAGCAATACAAGACATTGCAAAGAGTTCTTCAGAGACTGGGGTTTTTATAGCCAGCATAATTGGGCACAGGTGTTACAAACAGGAAGTAATCAGTCCTTGGCACGGGCTCATGGGAAATGTAGTTCGAAAGGAGACTAGTACTCTGGTGATGGCTCCCTCTGGCGGTGTGGAGGAAGCGGTGTGGAGGAAGCGGAGCAGTGGCCTCCTCCATAACAGTCTCGTTCCCTCCATCCTGATTAATTGTAACCGGTTAATTACGCTATTTAGATAAAAAACAGTAATACAACAAATTAAAATACGTCATAACTATTTATTTATAATTTACTTTAAATATAACAAATAAAAATAATCAAATGGTTAGCTGTGATCTGTTAGCTGATTCATAAGCTAGATGATTTACAAGTATGGTATCTAATTGAACTGACAAATTCTTGAAGGGGAAAATTTATATAATGAAGAACATAATCTAGACATTGAAGTGACTATAATGTAGACAATTAAGTACATAAACAATAATTCTCAGTTTTAGGATCTTTAAATATTTTGCAGTAACAATACAAAAAATTACAACTGGCCCACACTAAATACTGTCCTGTTTGTGCTCTGAAGTGGCTGATTGGTAAATTAATTCATTGTCTTAGATTAATTGAATTTAAACAGCTACAATAACAAACCTTACCCTTATAGATGACAATCTATTTACAACGCCTCACATATTATCACATATTTTCTCCAAGGCCTCTTCATGTTCCATCAAGAAAGGCAAGTACAAAACAGTTGCCAAAACAATTGACATATCTGTCACAAACATGTCAATATTTAGATGTAAAGAACCTCAGTTTATTAGAATAGGATATGGTGGTGTAAGAGCAAAAAAAATAAAGGTTTCTCATTGAAACTATTCCCACCCCAAAACAAATTTAACCTGGCCAAGACCTCACGGTTGCATTCTATATGATTTCCACTAACAGCCCAAGGGTACAGTAAGGCACTTAATAGCCCAGTGGTCTTTATCACTCTGGGAATGGTGGCAAACAGATAATATTGCAATAAAATATGCTAAAACTTGTTAGATAACTTTCTTTTTTTAAATCAATTATCTATTTTTAAAACAATTAAAAATGAACCTACAAAAATTTGTATGCATGTCATCCCATATAAGATCTTTTAATTTTATCTACAAAATTAATTGAAAAATAACATTTTGTGTAACGTTAAAATAAATACAAATAACATTGCATTATTTTGTTAGGAAAATCCAGGAAGCATTCCTTGACTTAAAATGCAGTAAGGAGAAAAACACGAAACACTGGGGAGTTATTGATTAAATAATATAATTAGAGACGTATGTATATAATATACACATATACATATACCGTATACTGACATATACACATACATACATAGAGACTGATGTATACAGTTATGAAGTGTAACTTCAATGCAATGGTATAAAGGAAGAAACAGGTAAAACAGATGATTTGAAAATGATCCGTCCAGTCAATGCACACTATTCTGATACTCTAATTTTACACAGTAGGATACAAGCTAAGTTATTCCTTGAATACTACAGTAAATTGCTGCTTTTTTTATTGTATTTGTCATTATAACACTGCAACAATAACTAGTTATCATAATGCTAACATGACGTTAACATCATACATAGTATGTTAGTATGATGTTAGTATGGCGCTAGCATGTTTTAACATAAAATGGCATGATGTTAGCATAACTTAGCATGATGTTAGCATGATAGATATACTAAAATAAGGTGTATTCATGGTGTATTCATTCAAGTGCGCACACACACAGTAGTGAACACACACACACCGTGAACACACACCCGGAGCAGTGGGCAGCCATTGTGCTGCGGCGCCCGGGGAGCAGTTGGGGGTTCGGTGCCTTGCTCAAGGGTCTCACCTCAGTCGTGGTATTGAGGGTGGAGAGAGTGCTGGTAATTCACAATCTCCACCTACAATCCCTGCCGGACCTGAGACTCGAACCTGCAACCTTTGGGTTACAAGTCCGACTCTCTAACCATTAGGCCACGGCTGCCCCAAAATAGTTGCTAGGATGTAGCTAGACAGTTAACAGGGTAAAACCAATAGACAGGTGTGTGTGTGAATCACACTGAATAGCCAATTCCCATGTCTCTATGATGTTCTGGTATTGAAATATAACTAATTCATGTTGGTTGCTAGGGTGCTGGAAAGTTTCCATGGTGATAATTAAAGATTACTTGCCAGTCTGAGTCAAAAGAGGCCGTAGGCTTCTCTCTACGATGTTCTGATGCCTCTTACCTTTTTAAATGCACGTCAACAGGGTGGTTGTTAGGGTACTGTAACTGGTTGCTAGGGCGTGGCTATGAAGTTGTAATGTCACCATTTGTTGCTGCTTACTAAGCCAAGCGATATGAGCATTAAGTCTCTACGACATTCTGATGCGGAGCTATAACATCACAAAATTCAGCTATGGAAGTCTATGGAATTTTTCGTACAACCTAAATTTTTCTCACTTTTTCGTACGCCCTAAAACATCATACACTCAATTGCTTATTAAAGTCATAGCACACCTCTCCTCAATAAGCCAGTCGATTTGACCCCTCAGTTATGGCTCTACCACAAATGTGCAGGATGAGTTACGTACCGAAGTTTTGTCCAGAAAAAAGTATGCAAGAAAGTAATAGTGATGTTTTGCTTCACAAGCACTCACAAAATAAACTCAACTCACAAATACAAACATAGCTGTCGTTGTTCAGGTATGCTTTGCTCCATAACCAAAATTTGTCAGCGATTACCATGCGCTTCCTGAACAGGTGAGCATGATTAAGACAATGACACACAAAGGGCCACAAATGGAGAAATGGAGGCCACAGTAAATACCAGAACAGGTGGCAGGAGTGCCTTCTGGTGGAGCACGAGGACCCTGACAGCCTGTTTGTGTAACATCTTAGCAATAAGAAAAATTAACAGAAGCTATAGTAGGATATAGTAGTTTTACTTTATGTATATAGTTTGTTTAATTTATGTAGCTCTTATGTCAGTGATGTTTAGTGTTTGTTTTATGTAGCACCTTGATCTGGAGAAACGTTGTCTCGTTTCACTATGTATGTATGTATATGGTTGAAATGACAAGCTCCACTTGTAACTTGTAACTTGTAGCTTGATGTCTTGTCAAAAACAGTATTATGTCCCCACCAAGCGGTTTGAACGCGGTATTGCCGATTTGTCTAATTCTATAGGCATAAATGCAAGGATAAAAGATTTGACGTTTAAAGGGTGTTACGGAAACCACCAACTCCAAGCAGAAAATAGAGAACCTAAAAGAGTTCTCCATTTATTAGAATCCATTCAGGCCTGTTATCAGGGGATAGCCAAGATCGTTAAATGGGCCTGTGATAAGGAAGTCATCACACTGCTGGTGTATAGAGGCTGCAACCCACCCTTATAATTTTGTCCTTGGCCTCAGATTCTAGTAGCAGCCATGTCTCAGTTAATTCCTGCCATTAATGAGACTCAATTTTCTAATACATTTAGAATGTAATTTATGACATTAACTTTACACTTCCATGGTAAGATTTTCATATTGAATGTTGTAAGTTTTAGAAACACTAGAAAAGCGTTTATCTTCAAGCTTAATTTGCAAAACAAAGTTCCTTTGTTTTACTGAAAGGTTGGAATATATACACTTTTGCTGCTAAAAGATAACTTTGTTGCAACTATCCTCAGAGTTATGACTTAACAAATGTAAATTATTGAGCTGACGTTTATTGGCATGCAGTTAAACAGGCAAGTGAATGATTCAGAGCAGTAATAAATTAACCGCTTTGATAACAGATAATGGAGCTCATAGAATGGTGAGAGTGGACACAATAGAAGCACACACAGAGCTGGATATCCAGGTGAATAACGTGCAAGTATTATCTGCAGGTTTGGCATAGGGAAGCCACAAGAGACAAGGACACTGGAGAGCCTTGATAAGGGCATACTCTGGAGAGCTTGCTGGAGCATGGACCCATGCTCTAGTTGATGAGTTGATGAGTGACTGCAGATGTGGATGATCAGTACACAGGTGAGCTGGTTGTTGTGATTGGCTGATAGAGGGGCTTCACTAATCGGTGGCTGGTGATTGGTTTTGGAAACAGCCTGGCAGATCCATGACACAGAGTGGACCTGACCTAGCCGGTGATATCATGTCCTTGATCAGCCTTGTGAGCTTTTGTCCATTCCGTGGGTTGGCCTTGGTAAGATTTTCACAACCAAACTTTACTCACAACTTTAAAGGTGTAGCTGATTCTTTTTCCTGTGTATAAAGCAAGAGATATGTTTTTTTTATGTAGCATTTTTCCCCAGTTGTTTAAAATGCAATCTAAAAAACTGTCTATAAAACACAACATTGTCCAATGACGCTATTGAAAACCTTGAGATGGAGACCCTTATCTCTACTTGTGAGACAATACAGCGCCCAACATAAGATTAAACCTCGGTAAACATCCTCCTCTGTCTTGTTCCTCTTTGGTATATACTTGGAACTGTGTGCATTGTTTAAGTTAAAGTCTTTATTCTTATTTGCACAAATTACAAATTTGAGGATAGAAACTAAGGTAAACACATTGGATAAAAATGCAATGAAATTATGCAATTGTAGCACAGCAGGGGTAAAGCGTGCAAACTTTGCTTTCAATTACCACAATTGTGACAAAAGCAGTGGAAACATCAAAGTGTCTCAATGTAACATTTGACACAGTATGTGGTAAATTGACTGCTGAGAGGGGAAGTGAATAAAATGTGTATTTACATTACACAAATGTAATATTATGTAAATGTTGTGTACATTACATATGGCCAAGGCGTAGAAGCTCCGTTTCAGTGTGTGTTAGCGTTAGGGGGTGTATTACTGTGTTTCTTGTAGCCTCGTCATTCAGCATCGTCAGCTTGTCAGGATGCCATTTTCCTGTGGCTCCAGAATGAAAAGCCATGTGACATTTACACCTAATGACATTAACTCGTTTTGTTTAGGCATTTAACTGAAAGTAGCACACTTAGAATGCTTTTCAAAGACATATGCATTACATAAATATACAAATTAATTGTTCAATGAGGCTATAGCACTGTAAAATGTTGCATTTATTGTGTTAACAAGCCTAAGCTAGCTTTCCAATCTTAACCAGTTTAAGTTGATCTCCCAGCCTAAAAATAATGATAACTTGCTAAAAGTGCCCAAATCCCCTTTAAAACCAGCAAACTGGGAGACCAGAAAACCAAGTGGGGTGGTTTAATCTATTTTTCTTTTCCAGGATAAAAGTAAGATATATATATATATATATGTATATATATATATATATGTGTGTATGTATTTATGTATGTATGTTTGGGAATAGTTTCAAAAACTATTGAACAAAACACTATTGAACAAAACACTACTGAACAACATCTTCATTTCATAACCAAATGTTGCGGGTAATGTGAGTCTTTATTGCTATACATATCTATATTTCCTTAATGTATTTCAAAGTAACATTTCAAAGTGGAAATGTGTGAATGGATAAATCAAGTAAGACCATGTTACAATAACTGCATGTTACAACTAAATTTGTAGGTCACACTGCCCTCTTTTTATGAAACCATCTTGGTCTCCTAAAAATGGCCTTGGTTCTCATTTAAACACAATCCACACCATGTTCTCTGATATACACCAATATCTCTCTTTTTCTTTATTTTTACACACACATAAACAAAGCTATGCACTGATTTGACCCTTAACCAATCTGCTTGAGTTGTTTATGAGCTGTTAACATCTGCTCCTCTCAATAACCAATCATAGCTTTTGAAAAGAATCTTTGGAACTGATCGTCTGTCCCATGTGTGCTTCTGGAGATCCTGTACCTTTTAGTCCAAAGAATTAGAATTTAGTCCAAACTCTTAACATGCACATACAGTACACACACAAGCCGCTGTCTCTGATTGGAGTTAAAACTAAATCATGCAGGAAATGTACTTCTGGAGGTGCACACCTTTACACTGATAAATTTGATTTACTTTGCTTTCTTATAATCTGATACGACTGTAAAATGTTTGATGTTAATGTTTGATTAAAGTGTGTATTCATGCTACTAAGATTCATAGTTCATAAAAATATTATCTAGCATTAACGTTGACAGTATCCCAAATTTAGAATCCCCATGAGGAAACAAGCTTATAAATCTTATAGAATTATCTATTTTAAAAGTCTAAAATAGCAGAAATTATGTGTGTGTGTATATATATGATGTTTTGTGTTTTGAGATGCTGTGAAGTTTTGTGTACTCCTATTTGGTTATATTCATTATTCATTCACAAGAGTCGTATACAGAGGTCTGAGGGATAGTGTCAGGGGACATATTGCTTAATGAATTCATGTAATGCCATATCCATCATCCTGGTGAAGCCAGCCAATGTTAATTATCCAGACACCCACCTTTGTGCCTTTTAATGCCAGCCTTATTTTCAATATCCCCACAGGCTCCTTCCCTAAACCCCCACCTTTTTACACATAGGCTGACCCCAATGTCCCCTTCACCACATTTTATTACGCTGCAGTGCATTGTTTCCCCATCCCCCCTTTTTAGTACTACATAGCAAGAAATAAAGTTTGAGTAAATTTCACTCTGACATTGTCTAGGCTACTGTTATTATATGATTCACAACTTGGTTTAATTCATATTTATGTACATTGTAACATTTTAGTACATTTAAAATCATTTAATATCAGTTAGAATTTACAAATGTATAACAGCACCTTTTTACTTTGATACTATTATAAAGGGTCTTAAACATCCAAGAGTGTCTTAAGATAATATAAAACTATTTAATGGACACAGAAGATGTTAAAATAAGCTAAAACAACTAAAAATCAAGAGATTTCTCTGTGTTTGGATATTTTTATAATGGATATACAGATTTCTAGCTTTTGATACATTTTGTTAATTCTGATACTGTGTTGCAACTACAGAAGGCTGAAACCTGACCAGTCCTTTTACAAATCCAGCTGTTCAATAAATTTCTTTATTGCATCTATTGACGGGCAAAGTGCTCATTACTGTTACTGGTTTACCATGGTCAAGACAAACACTGACAATGTAAACACTATTTTAAATAGTCTACTTTAACCAACAAACTCTGAAAAACTCAATGCAATGATGCTATCTTTAATGACATACCGCAGTCATGAAAATCCTACAAATCCTGGTATATATGACAAATATCAAAAAATATATATCAAAAAATATACAGAATTAAAATACAGATAAGCTGAAGATGTTAGTGTCAACTGACAGCATGGATTGTGCTGACAACACCAAAGTCATGGGTTTCATTTCCAGAAAACAAACAAACTGATTGAAGAAAAAAAAATCATACTCTGACTACATTGTAAGTCAAGGATCATATCACGGGCCGAATTAAAAGCAAAACCCCAAGACATTCCTCATTAGTTTCAACATTTGGTTAAAGACCTTTTATTGAGTTTATGGTTTGAGGCATTTTTAAATGGCAGGGCTTATCTTCTGGCTATTAGAGACAAACAATTTGAAATTTATGTGCAGTATGTCTCCTATACATATTAAATAAACCCAATTTACTGTTGCATTTTAATGTAACAATATGTGATGTACGTTGCCTAATTTAATTGCCATCATTGGTAAATCTGTAGTTAATACTAACATAAACAGTAACAACTCACAATGGCTCTATGCTGTAACAGTGTTAAAGTCAACATTACAGTATACATTTAAGAAGTGAAAATTTCTAAATATTAATGCATACCACATTAATATGCTGAAAGTAAGCTATTTGTTTACAAAAAGAGTTATTTAAAGAAAGAGTTATATCTTTATATACCATCACCTATATACACCATCACCTCTATACACCATCACCTCATATGGCAAGCAAAATGAAGATAATTGCAGATTTTGAAATGTTTTTATACAGTTAACAAAGTACGTTCTCAAAAAATGTTTACAATTTGTATGGGCTAGTGTTAAAAACTTTCGTTTTGCACACCCTGTCTAAACATAAAACAATGTATTTGCCAATTACCTTCAATTACAAATTTGACTGGTTGTAAATGTCAGTTAGTATAGGGCCATTGTGCTTATAGTAATTTGGGCACATGCTTATTATAAAGCCCCAGCACTCGCACAAGACCACACAACATGCACATTACAAAAACCTCTCGTGGATTTTAAGGCTTTTAAAAAATTACTGTATTTAAAATAGTTAAAATAGATTTAAAATAGATAGAATCTCTCACAATGTCTGCAAAGAGAAACAGACGAAAGATGACAAAATATTAAAATGACATTTCCATTCACTTACTGCTTGACAATAAGCAGCCAAATTGGGTAATAAAAAATATTTTTAAAAGAAAAACAATTTTACATGTAATTCAAATGCCTTTGTAGCATTTAATGTATATTCACCCGCTTGATTGACAGTTGGCCAAGAGTTTACTGGTTTACACACCATAAACATCAGTTTCCCATTATAGATTATATTCAAATATTCAAATTACACAAACACACAGGACACGAAACTCTGTTTGTTTCTTTGGCTAATGGGAAGACAAACTCGGCAGCCACTGATGCATCAAGAGAATAGATGACATGGACATTTAAACCAACAACGTTGGTTTATCTTGACGTATAAAAATCATGGTCCCTGCTTTGCTGATAGTGTTTAATAGTGAAAGTGACCTATTTGTCAGAATATGGTAACCCATACCTGAAATGTGACCCCTGCATTTAACCCATCACTGGTGAGGAGTGAACACACTGCAAGTCATGAACACACACTGCAAGTCGTGAACACACACTGCAAGTCGTGAACACACACTGCAAGTCGTGAACACACACTGCAAGTCGTGAACACACACTGCAAGTCGTGAACACGCACACCCGGAGCAGTGGGCAGCACGTTACTGCACCCAGGGAGCAATTGGGGGTTAGGTGCCTTGCTCAAGGGCACTTCAGTTGCAACCCCCCCAGTGCTGGCATCGAACCAGCAACCTTTTGATTATAAGCCCAACTCACTAACCAGAAGGCCACAAATGCCCCCTAATATGTTCGTCATCATCTTAAACCCAGTGGATTTAGACAGGTACGTTGTGGGTTATTCAGACCATGGTCATTAAGTAGGAGCTTTATTACTACTACTATAGATATCAAGTGAGAAGCATACCAATAAAAATATCTATACATTTGACATTATGCAGATATGCTCCTAAAGGAACAGTTACAAAAAATATACTGATCCTCTAAATGATCATAACTGATACAGTTACACACACTGATGTTTAACGAAGATCACCCACTGTGCTTTGAAATATCTATATATCTACAGTATAAAGTGCAACACATCAGAATAGCTTGATGAATTTATGTAAGCTGACAATTTCAATCTGACTTTATGACAGAAAATACACTTTGCATTGAGATCCAGGTGCATTAATAGCATAGTGCTTACAGGTGAAAATACTTGTTGAAGCTCTGATAGTGTAAATCAGCAATTCAACTGATTTCACCCACATAATTCTTTCCATTTAGTTTTTAGTTTTGTTACGTTTGAATAATGACTTGTAATCAACACTGTGTTCCTGTAGCTCAGTTGGTAAATCATTTGACTGACAACGCAAAGGTTGTGGGTGTGAGTCCCAGGGAGCACATGCACTGACAAAATGTATAACTTGAATATACTGTAATTCGCTTTGGATAAAAGCGAAATGTGTAAATGTGAACACAATATACTCTCCCTGATGGTCTTCCCTTTCAGTTCCCTTTCAAAACACAATACATTGGTGATTCAGTAACATATTACTATACTGGGCACAAAGGCATGTACTGTACTAATCAGGATCTAATGAAGCACTAACCTTATGACTAAAATCATGGTGACTACCAAAGAACTGATGTGAGAAGAACAGTGACATTTAGCATATTTTAGCATAGCTGTTAACTAATGTGTTAATTAATACTTTGTATAGTTATAGTTATTTCGTTAGTTTTTAAATAGTCTATGCATTTAATAATCATTTGTTCCTACGAAAAGTGACCCTCTACAGCATCAAGCTGAAGTGGATCAGATGGAAGGTAAAGTCTGTCTGGGGCTGAACTCTTGTTCTATGCAAGATGACACCCTTTGTATTCAGTTTCCCTTACTTGGAGACAAGCCCTGAAACTTGAGCTGGTTCACAGCCCATACAGGATAATGGGTCTCTCTGTGTATATTAGCCTTCTAAAGTCTTAACATTCATGGTGTTATTTTAGTGCTGAATCTGACAAACCAAGCAATGTACTATAGTACCACTAAGAGTATGAGACACATTCTGACAGTCTAATTTGGTCTATCAATGTTATTCTTCTACATAGTGGTCTAAAAGGCTTTTTTCTCCCTTTTTGTCACATATAAGGCATCGTAGACAATTCTGAACAAACATGCCTTACCATTGCCTTCTTTACAATGCAAAATCAAGGTTGTTCTTTTTTTGTAGCGGCAAATCTGGATCACATGTCCTCAACTCATTCCCCTCTGCAAGCGGTCTTATTTTTCCATTCCAGAAAAAGTGAAAAGCCAAATAATCAAAAGAAATGGGTTTAAAGTTCACTCTATGTGTGCCAGTGTAATAAGGGGCAGCGTTTCCTTTTCAACTTTTACCATCAGGTGGTCATATGCCTCTAACCCTTAAAAAGTCTTATGACCCTGGCATTGGAAGCTCGGTAATATATAGGGTTACGACCTCCTGCATAATTTAAAAATACCCAGAAAAGCAATTAGATATTAAAAGTACTTAAAAGGAGGTGGAGTTTAAAGATTACAAAATGATAACTTAATTACCTAATATCATTCACATTAATGTTGAGCAAAACAGGGACAAAAAGACAGCCACATCTAAATATACACCATGAAACCAGACCTTCTACAAATACAGTAAATTAATATAACACATTTAAATCTAAAAACACTGGACTATGTACAACAGAACTGCATACCAGATACATTTTGGATCTCTAGTCCATCATGTCTAATAATGACGTTGCTTTTAGGAGGAGAAAAGGAAAAACGTGCAAAGACGGAAACTCAAGTCTACCGTAATTTCACTTTAAAGTTAATAGAAAGTGAATAAAGTTACTATGAATGCTTTTAGAAAGTTTCCAAGAAACAGAAAAATGAATCTTGCTTGTGCCAAAAGCCATAATTTTGAACATTTGGGCTAAAAGCACACAGCAGACATAACAGATTTTGAGATTTCAGTCATGAAAGAATTTTAAGAATTTTAACATCTAACATTTTAAAGGTCCCATGTTGCTTATAACAAATACCCCTCAAACAAATAAATAAATTTATATAATATCTATATATACACATATAGTATATGTATACATATACATACACATATATTCCTCTTGTTATGCCTAACAATTAACAGGTCATAATTGTTTGTTAATATTATGGTCCTGACCAGGATTAGGAAAGGCTGCCTGCTTTTCAATACTGATCACAATATAGTCTCACTTAAGTCCAATATGCAGCTGTCCAAATGGAGAAGGACATCACTTTAACATCACTGGATAAGAGTTCATAAAACGGCACTCAGCAAAATTAAGCAAAAACACATACATAAAACATAAAAACAAGAAATATCAGGGAAAATCAGATAGTCAGGGGTTTTGCACCATTTAGTTCAATGGACACAGATTCTTATTTTTAGACTTAAAAATAAAAAAGTTAAAAAATTGTAGGTGGACTTTGTGAGAATGGCAAAAGTAATACTTTATATATTAAGTACAATTGGGTTGTGGATTGGGCTGTGTCTGTCATAGTAAATCAGGGATAAAGCAAACAGCAATCTGAGTTGGGAAAAGAATTTACATTTGGGTCTGGAGATGTTTAAAACCTCTTTTTTATTAAGGTTGGTAATATTTTGCAATTTTTCTGTCGTGCCTCTTTAACTAGACAAGGCCAGTAGAAGGAAATTGGTGACCTGCATCTTCTGTATCTTTAAAGGGAGCATTTGTGATTTCATCCATTCTTTTTCACTGGGTAGCTTGTCACTGCATTTTAAGAGGGGAAATATACTTTATACTTCCCTATTCTGTTTTACAATTGCTTTGTTTAATCATTCACAAATGTGAGTGGTTGTCCACAATATGAGCTTTCGGTTTTCCTGAATCCACGACTGAATCACCTGAGGACAAGGTTTCCTCTCTTTGTTGAATTAAATTTTATATTTGGAAATCAGGTGTAAATCTTGGTATAAAGCCAGCTTCTTCAAAATGGCTATTTGGAAACCATTTACTCAATATCTCTAAACTGATCTATTTACACAAACATGATTTGTGTACTGTCACTCAAAGTATACCAGTCAGTTTATAATTATTTTACAAATAAAATTTAAAAAAAATAAATTCTTGTACAAACTTTTTCACTATTAGTTATTAATTATATCTAACTTAATGTACAACTAGCAATATTCCAGTGTGTAATTAAAACTGCATTTACAGTTTAGGTACAAACACTGACACAACATAATTATTAGCAAATAAGTTCAAGCATTTGCATAAATCTGAGACTGTAACTTAAAAGTATAAGCCAAATTGTCTGCCAGACATATATATATATATATATATTTAGACACTCAGTTCAAAGCAATGCAAAGTACTTTTATGAAATATTTTTAAAGCAATGAGTTTTTGCAAACTTTTGAGAAGCATATCACAAAGATTATCAGAAAAGATGTTTAGTCTAAGATTACTTTCCCCTGAGAAAATGTAATAATTTCAAAGTACTTCAAAATAAGTCTTTAAAGATCTGGATAGCTGGTAGTCCACCATAAGGTCTCCAATTAAAAACAGATGTATTTTTTCCTCTAAATATTAGCAAGCACAGTGCTACATTTTAGAAAAGCAACAGATACTAAAGTGATATCCAATATTTGATCATAAAGTGCCCTAAACATTGTGCAGTTTCTTTGCGTCTTAACATCAGTAATTATGCATTCACTCTCAGTGATGGTAACAAAAATGGTAGGGCCTGGGACAATTGGGTCCTCACTTAATTTTTTTGTTATTGCTCCCTTCTATTAAAGAGCCACAGGGCAATGTCCCTGATTGTCCCTAGTACTGCAAATGGAAAAAAAGAATTGGCACCCCACACAAACTTTTAGTGTTTGTTTGTTTCTTCCTTTTTTGATTAAATGCAAGTTAATTTTGTGTTATGTTATTTACTAATTGTTAAACTAAATTAAATTTTATCAATCTTATGTTTTATTATATTAAAGTAGGTCTTTTAGCTGGTTTATCTCAGAGGTTCTAAAAGGGGATATTCAAGCATCTATTGTTTATGTACGTTTGGTGTCTTAGAGTCATTTTAGAGGCTCATAACCGTTTGCTGTTATCCTTTTACTAAATAACATCAGACTCCACAACACACTGCTCTGTGTATTCTTTCACTAGCTCCACTTTAAGGATCTCCCTTAAGAAATCAGCTACAGGTTTCCATAGTGCAGGTTCCAAGAACACCTGACACATAACGTAACCCTTTAAAACGCCAGTGTGGCACCTTAGGTGGCACAACAACTGTCGAATGGCCAGCACCAAGTCCTTGCCAAACATGTCAATGTTGAGGTAGTACCAGTCATCACCGATTGGCACAGGGAATGGGAAGGTGCACAGGCTGGCCATGGTTGGGTGCATGGCATCATCAACCATCCAATCAATGTCCTTCTTCATCAGGATGGCCATATTGCTGGGAAGAGGCTTGAAAGGCTGCCAGTCTTGCACGATGGTGGCATTGGGGAGGACATGCTGCATTAAAACATCACTTAAGAAGAGCTGATGAACCTCTGCTGGCTCCAGTCGGACTGGAATGTTTGTGCTGGTAAGACCCTCCTCTGCAATACCGATATTAGGCCCAAGATCAGCAAGGCGTAATTTTAGGTCTTCAGCACGGAAACGCACCAGGAGGATTCCCTTTGCATATGAATTAGATTATTAGACAATGTGGCTTTATTATTTTGTGTTAAAGATGGAAAGTTAATGTTAATGTCTAACAGGTTTTTAAATGGTTCTTACCTGTTTGGTGATTAGCCGGTACTTTTGGAAGTCCTTTGGCCCCAGTTGGTCATCTCTGGTCAATCGGCTGACTTTAACGTCAGGGTACTTTGACTTAACCAGCTGAGAGCAAAATCGAAGCAGTACTCCTGCAACACCTTTCCCCCTTTCCTGTGGGGCAACACGTAGTCCTTCCACCAGCATGGTCTCCCCATCATCAATAATGCATACTGATTCCAGCGCAATCTGGAAAATAGAATCACATAACAAGCAAATAATGAATTTAAGATTTTTTTAGGACTTTCAAGACTCTTAACGGAGAGTGCATGGTTACAGATTCTTTCTTGCTCATTGGTCAAAACCATTGTCCAAATTATTAAACAGCATGCCAACTGCTGCTTAAAACAATATCTAGAATCTTTAAAATGGATCTCCATTGTCTTACCACTTTGCCTTGCTTACGTGCCAAGATGACGGTACGGTTGGTCTCTTGCAGCCAGGCTCGATAACGGGAGGGCAAATAGTCCAAGCCACCATAGATATCCTTGCTCATGGCCATGATGTCATCAAAGTCTTCCTCTGTTGCCACTGTAAACTGTAACCCAGTCTGAGGAGGAGCCTCAGGGAGCTGAGAACAAGCTAGGCTGTTTTCAATCTTCATTCTTGAAGCTACAAATTGATAATTTAGTTTTACGTGGTAGTTATCTTTGTCAGGGATGTCAAAAATAGATATAAAAATAAAAAATAACATGTGAGGTTCTTATCAGCTCAGTACAGAACAGTTACTTCCAGGGCAATGCAAGGTCTGGTGCTTTATGTTGCAGTGTTTATCTTCCGGTGCCAACATGCCTGCAGGCTGGCATCAATAGTAACAAACTGTAACCATGCCAAAATGTTAAACACCCACCCCTCCGCCAACACACATACAGACATCTCTATCTTTTATTGCCAGAACCTGGCAATTTATTTTTATTTTTTTATTTTTCCTGCACAACCTAGTTTTTTCCCGTGTTGTTAATTAGTCACTCTGTTTACCAGTTCCCCAATTAATTAACTTGTTTAATACCTTGTTTGGCCATGTATATAGACTTCCTTTGTTCTTCAGTTGTGTGTCCTGTCTTAAGTCAATGTTGAGGTATCTGTTTTCCTTGATTTTTGTGGATTAAATCCTATTTGTTCTATTTCCTTGTCTTTGTGTGCTTTTATTTAACCACCCATGACACCTGGATCCCAGTGGAAAATAAAAAAACATTTTAAAAGCACTTGGGAAATAAAGGTGTGAGACATCCAGGAAAAGGTGGAGTGGATGGGCATGCATGCATGGGTAGTGCATGTCAGAAGACTAAAATCTGTGCAGTCTGTGCAGTGGCAACACTTTGAACAAGTCACAGACAAAACAATGTCTGCACCCCATTGGCCCATATTGGTACAGAAAGCCTTGGTACTTTTCCACTGGTGCATTACTGTAATGAGAAAACTCTCTGAAAGCTTATTTGGGTTTGGCAAACATGTATTGTGCAGTACTTTGTGAGCCTGTGACATAAACTATTCATTCATGGTTCACTTGCCAATTACTATACAATACTTGATTTCTAAATTTCCTTGTAACTTTCTCTCTTAGTCTCTATTTGTCCCTCCATTGGTAATGAGACAGTTCGCTCAAACTGAACAGATGTCAGATATTTCTGTTGGGCTAAATCAATGTCTTTCCCCAGCTCTGACCCAATGTCCTGTCTACTGTATATTTGGTTAACCCTTTCTATATTAATTTAGCTCTGAAAATAAGAGAATGAAATATCAAGGGGACGATTAGCAAATTTCTTCATGTTAGTTGAATCCTTTAAAGCTGGATTCCAGGTCCTTTTGTGAGGTACATACAATTATTTTTTAACTGTTAAGTTCATTTGATGATAAAATAATACATTACTCGTACAAAGTGTCTATGAGCATTAGCGCCAATATTTTAAATAATGTTTATGCTTTGATATATAAATGATTAAAGTATTTCTCTGCTATTACTCTGTGAGATAGGTTTGTGCAGAGTGCCTTGGACAGAGATATTATTATTACATCAGTTATTATATTACAATTACAGAGTTATTACAAATACATGAACCAATGACATCATGATTGTTCATGTTCATCAAAAGAGAGTATGATTATACAAACATATAACAACAGAAAATAAAATGTTACTTTTAACATGTTTGGGGTTAAAACACAAATATTGAGATCTACTTAGGATAAGTAGATGTAGATGAAAAGATGGAGACAAAATCTGTCTAATACTGCATCTAGCATCATAATAAAGGAGAGGTGCCCTATGAACTCAAGGGCACTGTAGCAAGGAACATGATCCCAGTTATTCCAGGATGAATGGAATATGCTTAGGTGTACTGTGCATTGCTTTGGAAAAAAGCATCTGTTAACTGACTACTTATGCCAAAGGATTAGTAAACATGAAATGAAAATTCATTTAATGATCTCCTTTTGTCTTCTGCAGATAAAAAAGTTAAAGTTTAGAAGGACAGAAAGGTGAAGAAAGAATAACAGCCTTTTAATTTTTTGAGTGAACTAATCCTTTAACACAACCAAACACAACCCAATTAACCTCTACACTCACTCACTGTGAGACTACCATTATAAGCATGCTATACTGAACTATATAGCAGCCATGTTCACTATGAACTGTCAATTCAACCGCTATAAAGATTTCTTAAAATAATCCTTTAAAAAAACAATATAGATTTGGAATGATATAAAAGGATTTAAATATTGATAAAATTATAATTTTTGGTTTTAAATATTCCTTTGTTATCCACATCTTCATATTTTGATGAACACAAGAACAACTTTTTGATTTTAGTAAGCAAAATGTTTGAATATTTTTCTGCCAGATATACTGGCAAAATCACAAGGTAGTGAGCGCAAATATTACATAACTGTATACTTTAGTGATGTGTATCAAAAACATTAAAAACCCAAGCAGAATACTAAAACGTCCAGGACTGAGGCTGGCACATGCCACCACTACAGCAGCTTGCCAGCGTTAAACATCCATTATTAATAGGG
This sequence comes from Botia kubotai, assembly GCA_036877585.1. Taxonomy (NCBI): domain Eukaryota; kingdom Metazoa; phylum Chordata; class Actinopteri; order Cypriniformes; family Botiidae; genus Botia; species Botia kubotai. The sequence continues at coordinate 36,038 of JAZGTI010000749.1, read as the reverse complement.
CATGCCATATGTTTCTCCTACAACTCAGGGTTGATTTAGTCAAGTACACTGGATCTATGGTATGTCAACAGGGACATTTACGTGCCAAGGGAAAACGTAAATGATATGTGCTGCCCTGCTTCACCAATCGTTCTCACCCCTTTCCCAAAAATCAAGCGTAAAGGCCTATATTTACCTGCAAAGTTTAAAGCTGACAGAAGGATTACATTAATACGCAGTTAGAAACTAACAGTTCTTATTTATATTTTCTACATATAAATATATAAAAATATATTTAAATCGGTATCTTTAAAGTCAAAGCTGTTCTCAGCATCAGGGCAATACGACTGTTACGTTCGCCCCGCCCCACGAATAGTTCCTTACAAAACTAAAGCGCACCGCTTCATCATCCTTTCCTTAAAGGATTCTGAAACAATATAACGCAAGATCTTGTGCACAAACCTTTCTGTTTGGGTGTCATTTAAGTAAAATGTGCATTCTTATGATGTCTAGGTTATTTAGTACTAAATCGCCAGTAAACGTCGATATACAATTTATAAATGAATAAATAAAAAGAGTTGTGTACATTGTGCATACAGCGTTGACACGTCAAGCAGGGGACAATAGATTGGACTCGGTGTCCTCTATTTATAAACCAGTAGGCCTGCCATTTCATTCATTCAATTCCCCTTTTCCACGAAATCCTGCAGTACCAGCATTTTGGATAAATTGTAAAACGTCGCATTTTACTACAGAAAACTAAAGTTAACCACTGTTTTACTACAGAACAAAACATGCTTAGTATAATTTAACCATGGTTACATTTAACTATGGTTTTGATACAGCAACCATAGTGTAACCATGGTATTTATAGTAAATCTATTGTTATATAAATGGTAGTCAATACGTCAAAAACCATGGTTACTACTCTTTAACTACAGTAAGACCATGGTTAATTTCGTAAGGGAAAAGGGCATCTTAAGGGCATTCGTAAGGGCTACTCGACACGAATGCCAGCATATAACCAAAAATATACTATAGTCTCAAGCGAATTCTCACATTTTATTCACTGCCTATTTGTCTCTAAGATGTATTTTAATTCGGGCCGATTAAAGTGGCCGTAAGGCTCGAAAAAGTGTTAGAAAGACAACGCAAATGTATAATGTAAATGACACAATAAAAACGATAAAATAAGTACAATGATTGTTTAATCGCCTCGAGACCTCACCATACACGGTATGCACGAGCAAATGCCATTCTTAACAAATAGTGGACAGAGTGAATTATTACCTACCTCTACGTTGTTGTCGGACCGTGAAGGATACAGGGGTCAATCGTTGCACTGTTAGATTAAAGGCAGAATATTTATATAATGCCGGTTCAGACGTACAATATATGAGGTCACTATGAAGCCCCTCCCAGAATTCCCATCCCCATCCCCCCGTAGTGAGCAGTGAGGTATTCTAGCCTCTGAACCATCACCCAGTCTCTCTCTCTCTCTCTCTTAATGTGTCTGACACTATGAGCATATACTGTCATGGCCATATATATCAGCACCCTTGCAATTCTGTCAGAAAATGCAACACTTCTCTCCGAAAATTGTTCCAATTGCAAGTGTTTTGCTATTCATGTGCTTATTGTTTTTGTTTGCACGGAACAACACAAAAAACAGAGAGGAAAAAAAAACTTGATAAAATTTCACACAGAACTCAAAAATGGACTGGACAAAATGATTGGCACCTTGTCAAAACTGTAAGAAATAATTGCTTTTCAAGCATGTGATGCTCCTGTAATTTAGACACACCTGTGGCAAGTAACAGGTGTGGGCAATATAGTAATCACACTTGCAACCAGTTAAAGTGGCAAAAGTTGACTCAAACGTTGTGTTGTGTCACACTGAGCACAGAGAAAAGAAAGAAGTGTAAAGAGTTGCCTGTGGATTTGAGAGAAATAATTGTGGGAAAACATGGACAATCTCAAGGCTACAAGTCCATTTTCAGAGATCTTAATGTTCCTGTGTCCACTGTGCGCAATAACATCAAGAGGTTTACAGCCCTTGGCACTGTAGCTAACCTCCCTGGACGAAAGAGCAACATTAATGAAAAATTACAACAAAGGATTGTTCGAATGGTGGATAAAGAACCCTGACAGTGTCAGCTCGCACCATCCGTCGCTATCTGAATGAAAAGGGACGCTATGGTAGGAGACCCAGGAGGACACCACTGCTGACACAAAGGCATAAAAAAGCAAGACTGGCGTTTGCCAAAACTTGTAAGAAAACCACAATCCTTCTGGGAGAAAATACTGTGGATAGATGAGACAAAAGAGTTTTTTGGTAAAGGCCATCATGGCATAGTTTACAGAAAAAGAAATTATTTGGGGGCCCAACATAGTGGCCAATGTCAGAAAGCTGCGTCTCCACCAGAGATCATGTGTCTTCCAGCAGACCAATGACCTGAAACACACTTCAAAAAGCACTCAGAAATGGTTACAAACAAAGCGCTGGAGAGTTCTGAAATGGCCAGCAATGAGTCCAGATCTGAATCCCATAGAACACCTGTGGAGAGATCTCAGAACAGCAGATTGGGGGTGCTACCAAATATTAAGTTAAGGGTGCCAATTTTCGGAGAAAAGGTCTGCATTTTCAGAATTGCAAGGGTACCGATATTTTTGGCCATGACTGTATAAGTGAGATTCTGTTGATTCAGTGCATACAACTTTGGTGTCATTGATTTACTGTATTTACTTGATCCATTTGGCCTTTTCTGTTTGCTTCTTCTATCAAGTTTTTCTGATATCTGATAGCAATCATGAACAAAATGTACAATAGATAAAACATTAAGGTACACATAATTGAACAGATTATAAATACAAACAGATAGCATATCTTTGCAACTTACAAATCAATGAAATCAAAATGATTAATTACAACATATTTCTCAGTTTGATACAGTATTGATACTTAAAAAGGTGCCTTTTGATTTGGAAGGTTTGGGTTTGGGAAGTAAATTATAAACAATTTGGAAAGACGTTTAAAGAGCTCCATCAAAACTAGTGACTTTTTTTATTTGAAACTAGATGACATTAGCTAAATGCTTTAATCTACAGAATAACATTAATCTACAGAATTGCATCTTATAAAAGAGGTGGCTTTAACACAATGTAACAAACATTCAATAAAATATCTATTTTTTTTCTCTAAAATTCATCCCAAACGAGTACAACACAAAATTTTACATAAAATAATGACATTATAATGTACAAAATTGTGAATTAGATTTCCTTAACATAATGTTCATATTAAGCCTCTTTTACACTGAGCATGTTGCCAACATTAACCTGATATAACCTGTATAGTCTTAGAAACTAATCTAATTATCATTAGATCATATTTTTAAAAAACAAATCATCAGAAAATGTGGTACTTTACCAGTATTTAATGTAGGGTTTAACAGTTTGCAAAATATCAAGACATTCTAAAAAGTAATTCAGCTATGTGTTCTTGTAATACTTGTTTTAACTTCTCATTTATCTGTATCTCATGTGCATACAACTACACGTTAATTCAAGCTTGTCGTGTTAATTCCCATCTCTCAGGGAATGCAAAATATATTGGTGGGCTAAAGCAGTCACATCGATTAAAATCATGTCACCAATTCACCTGCAGAGGTCACTATCATCATAGAATTGATCCAATCTCTATACCAGCCTCAAAACATTTTTCACTTTTTGCACACACTTTGTTGTGTATAGCCTAGTTCATGTTGTTTTTCATTATGCTCGCTTTTCAATTGCATTTGCAATTTTTTAGTAGACCAAGAATGTTTATACTATATATCCTGTGTCTACTCCAAAACATAAGGTTTTGTTATGGATTACAATGCTGAATTTACAATTTAGATTTGTTTGCCTTGATTCATAGTAGACTTACTCTGGTCTGGTCTAGTCCTTGTAACAATAAGGTAGTATTCAAGATTTTAATATCAGCCTTATAGAAAGTCCCCTCCAATATCAGAAACATGCTTATAAATAAGTTGCCCTTATGAAAAATAACTGTAAATATGTAGTGTGTTTTTGGTGCATTGATTTATATAACCACAGTTTTACTACAAATACCATGGTAAAAACATGGTTGCTATAGAAACAGCATGTTTAATTTTGTGGCTACCATGGTTTAACTATAGTAACCATGATTGATTTTGTGTAACAAGTAGTAAAACTGTTCATTTTAAGGACAAAGACACACAGTGTTAGTATATCTATCCTAGCTTACTTTAGGAAATCTTCAAAAGATAATAAATGATTTAGCATAATGTAAAAGAGAACATACCTTGGACCTAGCCTTGGTCCTGAAAGCATTGTTCCGTTTTTCAAGCCACTGGAAGCTAGGCTGAAAGAGCTTTTAATAAAAACATCTGTGCTATACTGGCTCTCGCCTCAGTCAAACACATAGGATATTTACAAACATTGTCGATTAACCCTGCTTGCATGTAGTTTGGATTTAATAATTGCAATGATATACTTAAACCTAAATTAAGATATGTAAGTCGCTCTTAGTGTTGTTCAGAGTACAGGTTCTTACACTGCCATCATTTTTTCTTGAGCCAATAATGCCTCATAAAACTGGCACTTTATGTGCTTTGTACGAGGTTAGGGCTTTATGTTGTTACATTTAGCACTCTGTTTGATTATGTCATTCTAAGCAGCTCTTTGTATGATACAGGGGATGTTCTAAAGACAGCCCATGTCAAAACAGAGACTCAACAGAGGGCTTGAGCAAAGAGCTTCTGGACATTTGCTGCTGGCTGGTCTTTCCAGAGCACGTTTGCCAGGTTTTACAATCTAGATGTTTCTTCCCTGGCTTCACAAGTTATGTTTGTCAGTATTCCGTCTACTGCTACTTTTAATGCTGTAATCTAGACTCTTTGTGGTCTGACAGATGGGTCATATAGACTGTGGGGCAAACCGAGATAGGTCATTCTCTGGCTGCCTTAACATCTCGGAGACTTATGTTGTCGGTATAACCGTTTCTTACATTCATATTATTCTTAGAGATAAGAGTTATGGTGGCGGCTAATGCTCTCCTGGCAACGGCCAGCTGCTGGCAACAAACTGCTGGTGGGTCTGCTTCCGCCAGAAGCGAAGGACCAAAAATCACGTCGGAGCTTGTCACATTCCCCTCATTCTCCAGTGAGGTTTATGGAGAAAAGTCTGATGAGGACAAGGCTATGTTCATGGCAGGACTGGGCATGCTCCCCAGAGGAGCGCTTAGAGGAAGAGTTGCTCGGCTTTCTTCAGCTTGTTAGGGTCCTTTCTAGAACTGTCCAGGACCTCGGCATGCAGTAGACTTGCCAGCGAGCCAGTAAACTTGGGCCGCAAAGTGGCCACCCTAAAGAGACATGATGTCCAGGAAGAGATACTATCTTAACTATCAGTTAACTAACAGTTTCTTCAGTCTGAGCTTAAGCATACTCCAGTTAGGGTATAAATGCCTTGGTAATATTAGGGCCCATTCAACGGGAGCAGTTGCCTCTTCGTGGACCTAGAGAAAGGGCATTTCCATTCTGGATATCTGCATAGTGGCAGGATGGTCTTTGTAAAAGATTTTACAGTTTGGATGTTTCCTCCTTGGCTTTGTGGGTTCTCTCGCTGAGTATGAACCGTATTTCTTCTAGGAGCTGTTAGTTTGAATGTGCTAATGGTTTTAGCTAGGTTGTGTAACTGGAGTGCTTTGACTTGCATTCATAGTTAATTTCCCTAGCACTTGCAAATTCTGTGCCTATCACACTGTCAGGTACTGAATACTTGCTATTGCCATTGTGTTTTTATGTTAAAGGAATGCCTGATGCAGGGCCAGATGGCCTGCCTCCGTTCAGCTTTACTGGGTTCAAATCCCACCGCTGCCAGATTATGTAAAAATTTAATTTTATTTAATTTTTACTAATTTTTATTTATTATATATGAAAATTAGTAGTGTTACACTTGCTAGCAGTATTACTTGCTTTGGCTTACAGGCTAAATATTGAGTTGGATGATATTTGCCATTATAACCATGATACATAACAACAATATTAATAATAATATATATTAATCCTATTTAAAATGGATACAAATATTATTAAAATATAAAAACATCATTTTTCTTTTTTCTGCAGTTCGAAATTACTTTAGATGTGTTAAATAGAACTTAACAGTGTGTGACAAGTAGTAAGGCTAAAGAGGGTAAACTATACTACAGTACTGTTATGGAGGAGTCCGCCGCTCCGCCTCCTTCACACTGCCAGAGGGAGCTATCACCAGTATTAGTTCCCATTCTAACTACATTTCCCATGAACCCGTGCCAAGATCTGATTACTTACTGTTTGGTACACCTGTCTCCAATCAAGCGCTCTATTTAAACCCTGGACTTCTGTGACTTGTTGCAATGTCTTGTTTTTCCCTGGCCAACATTACAGAGCATTTACTTGTTATTGTTGGATTTTTTATGATTTTTGGATTGTTTGCTGCCTGCCTTTTGACTCTGTTTTAGATTACCGTTTTGATTGTTTCTTGCCTGCCTCGACCATTGCCTGTTTACGATTTTGCCTTATCTCCATTGTTCTGTTTGCCGGTATTGAACTATTGCCTGTTTGACCATTCTCTAGTAAAACACTGCAGATGAATCCACACGACTCTGAGCTTTCGTTACAAGTACATTTAAACAGTGTTAGATAAATAGTAATATAAAATAGTAATAAAAATAGACAAAGATAAATAAATTGCCTATTTATCTGAAATATTGTTTCCAAACTTTAAAAATTTACATACACAATAAATCTTGTTTCATAGCAGCTTTACATACTGCCTTTACATACCCCCGGTGATGTGTGTTTGCATAAAAGGAGAGATATAAACATTAAGAAATATATATGAACACTTTATTTCTCTGAATTTGTTTTGGGGACCCCAGTTTGAAAACCTTTGGCAACAGTTTAGTCCAGCTTGCAAGCCCCACCTGCTATACGTATAACATTTAAAAATACAAAAAATACATTTATGTAATTCATTAATAAATAAATGAATTTATACATTTTTTAACCTTCCTAAAACTCAAAGAGAGATACAGGTACCACAAAGGTCCAAACAATAACTTGCAAATGTGAGACTGCAAGATAAACAGCCCATTACTCCACTAAATTTTTCTGAATGATGCAGTCAACCATTGGAGGAATGATCTCCAGCTTTTCATCTGTCTGAAACAGGCATGCACAGAAGATCATGCATAACCGAAAATGCAGTTATAAGTTCAGTGGCGGAGTCTCATCATAACCCCCTAAAGGACTAAAATACAGGACTGACAAACAGATTCTGCTGCTGTGTGAATAAATGTGTCCTTTGTTTCCCTGCTGCACAGAGACTGTTTATTTGTCCCCTATGTGTGCCTTCCCTGGCATGCTCTGGTGCCCCACTGGTGCCCTCACACCTTGAAAACCCCTGATTTAAAGTAATTCCTAACCCAGCACCGAATCACATCTCATGCATGCTGCCTATGTGTATTTATTTTTCTATATTCCTATCTACTGTTGCTGCATGGGGTAAATATAACCCCGTGGGGTATCAAAATTTGATATTATAAATAAACTTGCTTTGTTCTTTAAAATTGTCAAGCAAAAAATAAACTGTAATACAGAAAAACATATTAAATCAGTAGCCCGTTTTTTGCATCTTCCCCTTAAGAGCCATTATTTTGTCATTACTTTGCACATGTAGCAGATTTGGTTCAGTATAGGGAAAGTCTATATCTAAAATACAGAAAATACATTTGTTTTGTTTGCACTATGTAGGGTCTATTTTATAATAATATAACAAGAAATAGTGGATATTATCTAATTTTGCTTAACTTATACTGCCTGTAACGCTGACATCCAAAAAGGCTCCCTTTAGGCATTTTAGGACGGGAAGCTAGAGCGAGAACCATAGTTACTACAAGTCTCGCGAGAGCTCTGTTGTTTGTTTATTTTTTGACCGATTAAACTTATTATAAGGAGTCTTATTTTAACAGACAACACTGTAAGAAATGATAAAATACAGAAGATGACTTTAGATGGTGTTAATTTAGCTTCTGTAAGTTTCATGTTTGTTTAGTGTTGCAGCGCATCTAAAAAACGCATATTTGTATGTTTAAATTGCTATTTGTTGCAGATGTAATGGAGATTTTTTTTGAAAAACTACAGCACGTGTAGCAATGCTTTTTTATTAAAATTACAAAAAACATATAAGAACAATCGTGTCCATATCTCGTCTGCTATGATGTGATTTCGCATAATTGCAATGTATATCACTGGATGTATTTGCTGGTTATCTCACCGTGCACGCTATTTACAGATAAAGCCAGATCCTAATAAACCGTGAGAACAATAACAAAGAATGTGGCGTATTGGATTCGCGTGCGTTCTATAGTAAGTTTAAGTGGCTAGGAAAGATGTACTTGCTGGAAATAATTGGGGCGCATGCGCATACGTCTACGCACGCACACTCGGAGGCCGATTGCTTAAAATTAAGTATTTACATTTACGCATTTGGCAGATGCATAATACTATTATTATAGTAGTATAGTTTTCCGCAACTTGATAAAAGCTCACATCGTGTCCAAACCAAAGGCAAAAATATTCTATTGACAAGTAATTTGTCAGTCCACACCAGTAGCTACACGGCAAAGCTACAAAATTAGTTACAAAAAAAACGTGTGGGCGGTTCCTCTTTCTTAAAGCGCACCATTGTCTTCCATCCACAACGGAAACGATAAGTGCATAATAAATTACAAATTAAATAATTTTAACATTATTCCAAATGTTATCAATGTATGAACAGCATATCTTGCATTATTATTGTTATTAGTGTGGCATACCACCTGTTACAATAAAAAATTACAAAAAGTACTTAAATTCTGCATCTCTTTGTGTATCAAAAGTTAAATAGAAAAATGTCTCATAACCCAGGTTGCCTGAGAGATGAGAACGATGGGGAATCTTCCTCCAAGAATACTAAAATCCTGTTGAATAATGCCAGTAAATACTGGCCAATGTCGGTGGAGATATGCAAATCGCATGCCTACTGAAAGGTATCTGAGCAGTATATAATGAGCTGCATGACCACACTACCTCAGAATGTTATAAATTAATGCATGGGACAGGCAATCTGAGCAGTGAGCACAGCAACTTACAGCAATGTCTTGATTCTGTCTCTCAGGAAACTGAGGCTATGATAATAACCATAGATGTTTTCTTTAGAGTACAGTTCACTTGACACTGCATCAGTAGCTGATGTTATGGGGAATTGTGTACAACTTCCGCAAGGGAAACAGTGAAGATCAAAGCAGAGAATCTAGAGAATCTGTATAAAAAATAGTACAAATGTGCGTGCTTAGCTAAAAAGCTTACCGCAAATAGACGCAAACAGGCAAATCAAAACATTACAAAGGTATATGAAATTGTCAGCTGCAACGTTGCAAAAATTTATACCATTTTAAAAATAGAATCTGCCATCACCAGTCTCTTATCACCGTCGTGGCTGGTTAGGACAAAATCTCTGATTAATATGGAGATCATTTTTATTGTGTCACAGTGTTGCATTGCATTTGGTTAGGACACGGTGTCATGCAGACACGTTTCTTCTGAATTCCTGCATACCAGAAGTTTAACAGACAGTTCACAGACAGCATGGTGAATTCAATACAAACCCCATTTCCAAACAAGTTGGGACATTTTGTAAAATGCAATTAAACCAATAATCTGTGGTCTGTTAATTGCCTTTAAACTTGATTTAATTAACACAAGTAGAAAAAAAATTGTATTTAAATGTAATTTGTAAATAAATAAATAAATAAATTTACTTTGACACTGTACAAAAACACTGCAAAAAAGTTGGCAGCTTCAACCAAAAATTTGGTTTTTGCCAACAAAGATAGGTCATGTCTCACCATATTTCATGAGAATTCTCAAACAATTCAAAATCACATACTAAATGCAAGATTGCAAAGACTTTGGGTCTTTCACCATCTGCCACACATAATATTGTATATAAGATTCAGAAAATGTGGAGAAATCTCAGTGTGTGTAGGACAAGGTGTTACGGAGGAGGCTCCCGCTCCTCCTCCTCTGCATTACCAGAGGGAACCCTCGCCAGAATACTGATCCAATTCGGACTACAATGCCCATGATCCCACATACCTTCAATAATTACTTCCTGTTTGTCACCTGTTTCTCATCAGCGGGCCTATTTAAACGCTAAATCGCTAAGAACTCATTGCGATGTCTTGTATTGCCTTTACATGCATTTCAGAGTGTTCTTTATCTGTTGTTTGCCTGGTCACGTTTTTGGATTGTCTATGGTTCTTGATTGTTCGCTGCCTGCCCTCTCGACTCTGGTTTTGGATTATGTTTTTGATTGTTTGCCGCCTGCCCTGAACTGTGCCTGTTTAACGTTGATGATTGTTTGCTGTTATATCGATTACATCTTTGTCTAGTCTCTTATATTACTGTTTGCTGGTTTTGACCCTTGCCTGTTACTCGACACGAATAAAAGTGGTGCAGATGGATCCTCACGCCTCTGCGTCTTCGTTACACAAGGCAGGAAACTTAAGGTAAATGGACCCAGGAGTACTTTGGAAAACCGCTGTCATTGAATACAGTCTGCTGCTGCATAAAAAAATGCAACTTAAATCTCTGTTTCGCAAAAAGAAAGCTATTTTGCTATCTGTTCGATGCAGACGTGGTACCAGGTTCTCCAGGCCTGAGCTCATCTCAGATGGAGTGGTAATGTGTGCTTTGGTCAGACGAGTCCACATTTTAACTTGTTTATTGTTAAAACTGACATTAAGTTTTCAGTTCCAAGGGCGAAAGGGACAATGGGGGTGGGGATGCATCAGTGTAAATGGCAGGGGTAACTTGCATATGTGAAGGTACCATCAGGGTTCCCACTCTCTTTCAGAGTTCATTTTCCATGACTTTTCCAGGACTTTCCAAATTTCATTATGATGGGAATAAAAGACATGGATCACAGATTCATGCCCTAAAGTAATATATTCCTTTCTTCAGAAATCTTAAAAAAGCATACACATTATGGTTATGACTTATCTATAAAATCAGAAATGCACTAAATATGCACACACACTGAGAATCTGATGTTAAACTATTCACTTTTTTATGAACACATTACAATGACTGCCTAGGCTGTTCTTATTAAGTTTTGCCTTCAGTCTTTCCCCAGCTGCAGTCTTAACATAACTCAACTGAATAAAATAAAATTAGGCATTCTAAAAAAAACAGTTTGCAAAATGGATCTGCATAGGCATTTGACAGCAAGGAGAATTAATGTTTTCTTTTTGCATGATTTCAATGCTGTGCATTATATTTTGTTGTTTTGCATTGACATTTGCAATTTCTTGGTGCAGGTCTTTTTTCTTTCATTGGCTGTTTGGATTTTCATTTTCTTTTCATCCTCCAAGTACTGCATATATCTCATCCTTGCTGCTTTACAGTGTAGTATCTTGGCAGGACTTCGTCCAATGGGTGTTCAGCTATTGCATCCTGGACTATGCGCAGTGCTACCAGAGATCTCTCCTTAAGATTTTCAACAAGCACATCTGTGTTGATAGAGTATCCTCGTTCCACTGCCCCTTGTCCACAGGACAGTGTAAGCAGATGTTTAATCAAGTCCCACAAGGCTTTATACTCTGTTTTGCTTTAAAACAGAGTATCAAAAGTATTCAAAACTTTGCTTTATGGTTTGTGTAGATGTGTGTTGAAAATGTTTTGTACTGTGCAAAAATCTCATCACACTGACGTGCAGTGTACCATCCAGCATTGAGCAGAACTTGTAAGAGTTTATGAAACATCTCTCTTGAACTTTCTCCTTCTGCAACCATGGTCACAAGGTCAAGGGAGCACTTGTATCGCACAGCTAGGTACATTAGGGGACTTCTCTCCATAATTTTTTTGCAAGTCATAGAAAGGAAGGAGACATACTTTCTTGAACAGCTGAATTTTTACAGGATGTTCTTGGAGTTTTTCTGATGCCTTTTCTAAAGCTTGCTTCGTACCGAATCCCATGTCAAGCTGTTTGAGTGGTACATGGTTTGCTTTGTCCTATGGATCTAGTTTCAGTAGTTGGACAGATGTCTTTAATTTTTCCAGTTCTTCCCTTTTAATATAGCATGATAGCAAGCCTCTAATGGTTGAGTGGAGCTCCTTTGCTAAAAAAGGAACCATTTAAGCACCTGTCTGGAATTTTTCCAAAAAGGGCTTCAGCTGTCTAGCGACAAATGCAGACAAATGGAGCTTGGCCACAAAAAGAGGGTCTGCAGTAGCCTCCTTTACTGTGCAGTATGATACAGATGATGGAACTTTACTTATTGGAAGTTTTCTGTGGTTGTTGATGTGTGTCTGCACTGCGGGCCAAATTTCGATTGCTCTCTCTGCAACTGCCAAGTATTTTACCCAATGATGAGCACAGAATTTCAAAGGAAATGTTGATGTTTTGGTCATCTCTGCGAAATCCCTACGTCTGGCTGTTGAGTCATGAAACAACTGCCAAAGAGCCCTCAGTACATCTCCTATCTTCCAACCAGTTTCTTTCTCTCCATATTGAAAGCTTCCATGCACAACATGCAAAGCACAGCTTCCCAAATTCAGCAACTTTGGTGACTCTTGTCTTCTTGGAACATTTTCAGGAATTTCCAGTTGCCCATTGGGCCATCCATTGAATTCTGCAGGAGCTTCTTGGGATCAAGTGGTGAGAGGGGAGAGGTGAGAAATTTTCTTAATTTTCTCCAAAAGCTTCTCTGCCTGAGTATGTACCATAAACTCTAAATCAAAATAGTGCACAGCTACTTTCTCTTCATGATCACTCCAGTAACAGACAATAATATCCATCTGTTCCATCTGTGTCACTTTATTCAAGCATTCATCAAATGACACTGCGTAGCACTGTGCCTTTCTAAAATCTTTGGTCAACTCTTCAACTCTTGAAATATGGGAACATCTGAATAAAAATTACTGACACATCACAGCTGGAGTTAAATGAGTAGTGCAACCTGACCATTTTGATTACCCAATGAATCTCAGTTTCAAGCACAGCTTGGCTTGAAAAGAACTTTGACGGTGTTGAGCTGCCTCTTCATTTGTACCTGACTCTTGAAAAGCTGACTGACTGTCCACATCTACAGAGGTTGCTTGTAGGTCTTTCCTAGTTTGTCCGCAAATGTCCCATTCTTTGTTTTCAGAAGTCTCTTCCCTGAGAAATGTTTTAATTTTTGTCCCCTTTTTCATTTTTGCAGCAACTTTTATATGGCCTGGATAGGCCCTATAAATGCTCATTTACCCTTTATATTATTGACAGTATTCAGTCATTAGGGGTTAAATGGATCATAGTTGATCCATGATCCATGATCCATAGTGATCATGAATTTCAAGTTTTAAAAGAAATACAATTTTGAATAGTAAGAAAAAGATACTTTAAAAATGACACTAAAACCACCAGTAGGTGGCATCAAAAAAACATGAGTCTTAATGGGTGAGTCACAGATTCATTTGAAATGCAAATCACTAGGGATGCTCCGATCGATCGGCCGAAGATCGATATCGGCCGATAATCACATTTTATGACTCGATCGGTACTCGTTAAACTTGGCCGATCTTAGGAACGGATCACAATTGATGACGTCAATGCGTGAGGACGTACACGATGAGTGGGGACGTAAATGTTTTTTTTATCTCATATTAAGTATCCTGATGTGCATAGTGTTATGCATAAACCCCATTGTAAAGGCATATTAAAATGTTCACTATATAATAAATACTTCTTTGTGATTATTTAGTACTCTGTTAAAACAATAGTTACATTAGATATATTACTGTAAAAAAATAACAAATATATAACAAAAGCAACATTTATAGTATTACTTTACCTGAAAAAAAGTTAATGGTGATCAGAGAGCTTATATATCAGTTATATAAACTTGAAGCATCAGAATCGGCATTGGTATCGGCCGATCACCATGACAAAAAATCGGTACTTGGTATCGGTGGCAAAAATCCTGATCGGAGCATCCCTACAAATCACCATTGTGAGAATGGGTGAGAGAGAGAGTGAGAGAGAGCGCAAGCGAGCAGAAAACATTGAGCAGGTAACATTACCGAATTATTTCACCACTTTTTAAAGTTGATGACTTATTCTATTACAAATAGAGATGATTTGTGATGATTTGTGGAACATGGATTCTATAACTCGGTTAAAAAAGAAAAAGAAGAAAAGTGGATGGGTCTAGCAGGTTCTTTATTTGATTGACAACAGAGTTCAAAATGAGATAGATTGCTGGCAATGGTTGTGCAGACAAATACCTTGTGCTAAAGTATTAATTGTTTCTCATTAAAAAAAAAGCAATGACAGGGCTTATCCTTCCTCACAGAAAGCATTTTGGAAAGTTAGACAGAGAATGATACAAAGGTATGTGATTAATAAAATGATAGTGTGCACAACCGTGTGTAATCCCAGGCTAAAAGCAAACCCTACGGCTGCGTTTACACTGCAAGTCTTAATGCTTAGATCCGATCTTAAGTCCATATCCAATTTTTTGGCCTGCCTGTTTACATTTACACCTCATATCCAATTCGTGTGTTTACATTAATCTTCCGGACAAAAAAGATTTCAGTCATTCACTAATATGAGCACCATGATTGACCCTTAAGTTGTGGATGGACTTTTGATAATTAGTCTGTTTAAAAGTTGACAAAAGTACACCCAAGAGCAATTAATTAAAGCAAAAGCATTTTTTTAAATGCTGCCATCATAAATATGGCTTTAATATGTTTTACATCGGTGACCCTACAACTCCATATATCCTTATAGCCTCCTTATTTATGGCTTTAATGCCCCTTATTTTGCTAGCATTGCAGCCAGGTTTGATACATGCAAAATGATGATGTTCAAAGTAATCCGTTGTGGAACAGTGACGTCATAGCCCAGGCGAATCAGATATGTGTGTTTAGACACAGGTCAGATGTCTGCAAATCGGATATTATCCGATTTAAACCTACATTGTGCCAGTGTAAACGCAGCCTAAGTGAATTTCAGACATGGATCTAATTTGAGTTCAGGCAGCCTCTTGCCCTCTGCCTATCCCAATGCTTACAACTATGCAATGCCTGGCATGCAGCTGTCTTTTAAAATAACAATAAATCCATTGAGAGACTGTAACTGATCAATTGCATTGCAGTCCCCCATGCCTCTTTCACCACTGATTCCAATATAATCTTACTTGGTATGTGAAATGGCCACTGTATTATGAAATAATCATTTACAGCTTAGTACAAGCTGGCACCTGTCCTTTATAATATCTTAAATCTTTGTGATCCATTGACCCACAGTACCCTTTCAGAGAAACAAAAGCCCTACACCCAAACACTGGTCTAAAAATGTTCTTAATCATGTAAAAGCTGGGTGGCTGACAGCACAATCTGCACTGATGTGATGCTTTGTGTAGCATGTATATGACAAAGTAAGGGTTAGATAGAAAAATAGGAAAATGAACTGTGAGAGAAGTGAAACCCTCAAAGGGAACCCCACATAAGCAAAGAAGGCAGGGGAACAGAAATAGCCAATTTAAACACACAGCTGCAGTCAAATTTATGTGCTCCCTAACAGTGCCCCCAGAACTAATCCAGTCGTCATAGCAACCAGACAACATCAACATAACAAAAACATTCATGTCAAAAGTGCACCTGTGGGTCCTAGAAGAAAGCATAACCTACAGCAGGGGTCACCAACCTTTTTGAAACTGAGAGCTACTTCATGGGTACTGAGTCATACGAATGGCTACCAGTTTGATACGCTCTTCTTAAATGACAACTAAACTTCATGTATAATAAACATATTTTTAAGATATTGTCATTTTTAAATCTATATTAATGCAAGTGTGATTAAAAAAGAAAAGCAACAGAATAAAATTAAATTTTGGATGCAGCTCACTAGTGAGTTGTGCTATTTTTAGAACAGGCCTGCGGGCAACTAATGTGGTCCTTGGGGGCGATCTGGTGCCCGCGGGCACTGTCTTGGTGACCCCTAACCTATAGTACCAGCCCATCAGACTAGAGTTATTCATGTTGAATAGCTTATTTAGAATAAAATTACCTTACATTAATTTGTTTCGGCTTGTCACTTTCTCATTGCCTGTTTGGCCTATAAATCGCTGCCAATGGTCTGTCTCACTCTCATACACCTTGTCCTAACCAGGCACAATGCAACAGTTTCAGCAACAAGCAATTTTTCAAATCAAACTGAAAGCTAAAATGAGTTGTGATGCAAAATTGTGGTGTAAATAAATTCTGTCTGCTTTTTAGCTCTTTGGCCCTAATAACACACTAATTTTTGCTAAATTAAATAAAACCAAGACATCAGACCTTTACCAGCTTGCATGCATTTTTGTTTAACCTTGTGAAAGTTTTTATCCAATTCTTAACTTCTACAATCTGACTCTCCTTGTCCATGATTGATGTTTAATATACATTTAATATAAATATACCTCAATTGTTGTTGTGTGTAATGCACAAGATTTGGGGCTAATAAGTTAGGTGACTTGGCACAATGTAGCAGAAGTAGAAACCAAGAGGCTGACAAACTGTAGTTTTGTAAAAACTCAGACGGAAGAGATGCCTATTTATCATCTCACTGTATGTATTGTCATGTAAGGACAGTGTTACTCTGTCATCTCTCTTGTTTCTAATATGATTTATTAAAAAAGATATATATTTGTAGCCTTTCCTGGACACCAATTTTGGTGTCTCATGTTATTTTTTTTTTGTTTTCATTCACAGATCATATTGAACTTGGCTCAGTTATATACCTAACCAAAAAACGTTTTTTTCACACGTTTCTTTTTCACTGCTATCTCGCACAAAGTCTGACCTCACGGTAACAACAAGGGTGGGTCGCGTGGAACGGTGACTACCCAAATGCCTGCTACCAGTATGTAGACACCTCTTACCCAGGCTTTCAAGGAATTGAGATGTAGAACCCCAACAGAATGATGAGTGAGGACTGCCTTTACCTTAATGTGTGGATCCTTTCTTACCCTAGTCCAAAAAACCTTACCGTGATGGTCTGAATATATGGTGGTGGCTTCTACAGTGGTTCTTCCTCTCTTGATGTATATGAGGGCTGGTACTTGGCTTACTCTGAAAATGTAGTTGTTGTGTCTATGAACTATAGAGTTGGCGCTTTTGGATTCCTTGCACTAAATGGTTCATCAGAAGCACCAGGAAATGTAGGTCTGCTTGACCAGAGGATAGCCCTCCAATGGGTACAAGATAACATCCACGTCTTTGGAGGTAACTCAAAGCAGGTGACCATTTTTGGAGAAAGTGCTGGAGGGGCCTCAGTAGGCATGCATCTTCTGTCACCAGACAGTGGCCCATACTTCACACGTGCCATCATGCAGTGCAGTGTTCCTTAGTACCCCCTGGGCTACTGTTAGTTTTGATGAGGCCAGTCAGACAGTTGCCTTGCTGGGCAAGCTCATTGGTTGCAGTGAAGGTAATGACTCTCCTGATGCCATGCTTAGCGCAGGGAACTTCAAATACACTCAGATCCTGATGGGTGTAAATCAGGATGAAGCATCTTATGTCTTGCTTTATGGTGCACCAGGATTCAGTAAAGACAATGACAGTTTGAGTGTTTTGAGTGTTGAGTGTAATGATATTGGCTTGGAGGCAGTCATACTTCAGTACACTGACTGGATGGATGAGAACAACCCTCAAAAGAACAGAGATGCCATGGATGATATTGTACGAGATAAAAATTTTATTTGTCCTTTACAGCACTTTGCAAAGTCATATGCAAAGTTTCATATTAGTTAATATTAGATTGTTATTGAAAGATTGTATCATCATGGAAAAATTGCTAGTACAATAAAATTACATTTAGATAAGTTGCTCACAGCAACACCCCCTTTTTAAAATGTTTAACACAAAGAATTATAAACAACTTTTGACAAATATGACTTAACAAGCAGTTTTATTTTACATGTTGCAGATGACCTCTCTGTGTAGATTTTATATTGCAAGCTATGTCTTGCAATTCAGCCGAGTTACTGTTAACTAGCCCTCCTTTGAAACAATTAAAGAAACAGACAATCTGCATTTACCACACACTGGATCTTACCAGACTGTGCACCAGCACAAACTGTAAAATGAAAAAAGTTTACGGAATTAAATATAACAATATGTATTGTTAGTGTGAGACCAAACAAAAAAGAAACAAAAGATAAACAGCTCAGGTCTGAAGCATCAGCAGTTTACATTTATGCATTTGGCAGACGCTTTTATCCAAAGCGACTTACAGTTCATTCAAGTTATACATTTTGTCAGTACATGTGCTCCCTGAGAATCCACAAATTTTGTGTTGCTAGCGCAATGCTCTACCAACTGAGCTACAGGAACACAGCAGTTAATTAACTTAATGCAGCCACACAGATATTTATACTTCTTTTGTCCTTAGGTTCTGTGTACCTTTACCTGTTTGACCATCGAGCCTCAAATCTGGCTTGGCCTGAGTGGATGGGTGTAATCCATGGTTACGAGATTGAGTTTGTGTTTGGCCTACCTTTAGAGAAAAGGCTAAACTACACATTAGAAGAAGAGAAACTTAGCTGACGTATAATGAGATACTGGGCCAATTTTGCACGCACTGGGTAAGAGATAACAAAACAGGGAAAGACATCAGCCAAAGCTACAACACCCACTTAGTCTAAGGGGATTTATCATAATTTTTTAGAGACCAGTGGATTTATCAAATACTTGTGCAGGATGGAATGCTTTAAAATATTGCCTGGAAAGTAAACCCCCTGTCCTCTTTTTAACTGTCTCCCCTATGAAGTAATCCCAACATGAACATTGATGGCACCATAGACAGTCAAAGAAGGTGGCCTCATGAAATTTGGCACACAGATAGAGGACATTCTGAAATGTTACTTGACCAAATTGTCAGCCCTAACTCAAACCCTCTAGTCCCACCAACAGTTAAAAGTTTCACTCACGTTTATGCTCATAACTTTTGACTTGTAGGTCCCAGAAACACAATTCTTCTAATTTCTTAAAAAAATTACTTTTTTGAACTCCTAGGGCGCTTATCTGATTTGCACGAAATTTGGTATGTAGCATCTAACGACACCCCTGACAAAACGTCATGGAATTCACGTCAATACCTCTTACTGTTCTCATATACTGTGTCTCTGAACACGCAAAAATGTATATGAGGCTGTATCTTGGCAACATTTCGGTGTATTGACACAAAACTTGCTATGTGTAATACCAGGCACGACCTTTATAACTTTTGAATACTTTGCTCTATAATTATGAGAGGGCTCTTTAGATTCCTGAAAAGGCATGCTGAGTCAAACACTCTGATGTTCCATGGTCCATTTTGTCAAAATGCAGTTTTTAACAAATGCAATTGCGTATCATTATGAAAATTTAAATGGTTCATCATTACCATTTATCTAAGGTGATCTTCAAATTTGGGGCAGCGCCATCTAGTGGTTATAGTAGTAGCTATAGTAGTAGTAGTCTTTCACCTAGTAGTAGATATAACAGATGTTTTAAATCTCCCACAATTGCTTATCTTCACGAAACTTGGTATGATTCATCATCCTTATTGTCAGAGGGTACTTACAACGTTTGTCATTTTGAGTTCTTTTGAAAACTTCTCCTTGGTCGTACATTCAATTTGCACAAAATTATGCGTGCATCATTTAGGCACTGACAAAAAGTTATTAAAATCTTTTTGAAAAATCAAATTGCTCTTGAGTAACACATGAATATATTAGATGGCAAGGTGCCAAAAACGATCTCAGGCTGTATCACTTTGCCATATTGACAAGAAACTTTGCATGTGACCCTATCCTGATTGTCTCATAATAATTTGGTGAGAGAATAATTGAATTATTTTGAATTATTTTACTTGTATTTTAATCCTATTTTTATAAACCCATCATCAGTTATGTCCACAAATATGTTCATTTGTGCCCTGCGTGGGCTTCACCATGATTGCTGCTTGCAGCTATATTTTATTATTATTTTTATTATTATTTGATCTTTCTTTTGCTTTATGTCTGGGCAAAGGCGTTTCAAAGAATATAAAGTAGGCCTACTGGCCATAATCTAAACAATAAGGGTTCTCCACCATTCAGGTTTTTAAGCCTTGTCTGAACATATGTATCTTTTGTTCTATGAATCCAAACATATATCTTGTGCCAACTCTTACAGTGTTCTGAAAGTAAACCAGAACATGGAGCAAAGAACATTGAAAGACTTGTTAGTAGTTAGTTGTAAATTATACATTTCCTTTAAAAGCCACAGTTGCTACAAACTCTCTCTGCCTCTCTACACATACTTTTAGTGTGATGTATTATCCATAAACTAAAATAAATGTGAATAAAAATAAAAATATGACTAATTTGATTTTTGTTGAAATACAAATTATCATTAGCAGGAATTTTTGTAACAATAATCACACATTAAAAATCTGATATTGTGACAGTCATAGTTTATACAGCTCCCTGTACTGACATTTTCCTTCTTTCTTCCCTTGAAGTCATACATTTGCTTCTCTCACTTATTTCATTATAATAAGTGAGATAAGCAATGTTTAAGGGCAGTTGTAGCCTACTGGTTAGTGAGTTGGACTTGTAATCAGAAGGTTGCTGGTTCGATTCCAGCACTGGGGGGTTGCAACTGAACCCCCAATTGCTCCCCGGGCGCAGTAATGTGCTGCCCACTGCTCTGGGTGTGTGTGTGTTCACGACTTGCAGTGTGTGTTCACTCCTCACCGGTGATGGGTTAAATGCAGAGGTCACATTTCGGGTATGGGTTACCATATCTGACAAATAGGTCACTTTCACTAAACTCTTCTTTGCCTTTTTATCAAACCGCATGCTGTACATTTCCACGTACTCATTCTTCTTCTTCTCTTCTGGAGCTCGTACAACATGCACCGGAAGAGCTGTACACCTGTAAACCTGACAGAAATGTAAGAGAGCACAGATCAAAGAAAGGGAAAGTTGATGACCACATCCTGTAATATTTTTTCAAAATGACAAAGGTTGCCAAAGCTCAGTAAAACCTTTTTGTTCATTACTATCTCTAAGAAGGCATGAGAACGAATTTATGAATGTTGCACTTACGAGTTCTATTTTCCTCTCTTTATAGTTTGTCTTAGTATCTGTTTATCCTATTATTATGTTGGCAATGTACTCACACTCTGCCTATATATGGGAGGTGAATGCAAGCTGCTATGAGAGATTATTACATGCTACGGTCATCAAATTACCTCTGAAAAGGGAATGTGCACGTCTATCTTTTCCACTGGAACTCTGACTATTTAATCTGGTCCTCAGGACATTTGATATTTTTTTTGGCCATTAAGTTCTTAAAGACTTTTAAATTATGGCTGCTTCACATTGTGTTTATCACTACTCTGTATCTGTCATCATTTTATGTGCTCCTTTGTCTTGGTGATTGCATGAACCTGTCTGCTGTCTGTGCTTTCTGACTGTGGACTAACTTAATATACTAATCTTTTATGCAAGAATCAGGAGCTGTTTCATTTCATGTATGCTGGCTAACTGTACTGAATCATGTTCTTGTATGGGCTAATGCATGTGTGTACAAATGTACTAAAATGCTAAACTTAATTTTGTTTTGCTAGATTAATATTTTTGTATGTATGTGTGAAAGAGAAAGTGTGTTTACAATATATCCACTACATAGGTCAGTATATGTGTCAGTATGTAGGAAACCACTGTCACTTGTCACACCGGTATGCTTTAGTTTTCATCCTAGAAAAGAGAAAGAGAGCACAGTGTGTATGAGTAATGTTGTCTGTGTGCCAAAGGGTCAATATAAATTTTTCTCTTGCTGTCTCCCTCTCTTGATGGGAAAGGATTCTGATTACGTTAATGGAGGGAGAGTAATTTACTTCCTGCTTATTTTAAATAAAAGCTCGCTGTGCCAGCCATGTCTCTGGCCCCACCTTCACCCACTTTGATGTAGTGGGAGGGTGACGAAGGAAAACAGACAAAGGAAAAATGTGAAGGCAAACCAGAAAGAATACAGGTTTACAAAAGCTACTTCCATAACGTTCTATATTTTTTTAATTATTTGGTGTCCTATACATTATTTGCATGATTGCATCAAAAACCTTAAGTGTGTTTAGCTTGCTTATGTCAAAAAATATTTTATTTGTGTGAATTTAAAATTGGTAAAATTTAAAAATGTTTCTTTTTTTACAGTGTTAATTATGGCCAGTTCTCTCATATACACTGTCCCAAATGTACATATTTATGTTTATTATTTAAATGCTAAATCTGTAAATGCTTGTTTTGCCTGTCTCATAACTTCAACCTATAATTTTTTTTATAAAACTACAACAGTGTCCAGTACCAATTATCTACAGTTTTGTAGAAGGGGATCTGACAGTGCTGTGATGACAGCAGATATTTCACCACACAAAATGATCGATTGTCATTAAGCATTTACCCTCTGAAAAGGACTGAAGTGATGTAGTTTGCTTTAAACATGCTGTTTCAAAAAAGTAGTACCTATACTAGCTATGTTTGATCAGATGAGCAGGAAAATATCATGATTATTATGCGCGTTTGTTATGGGTCTGAATGACAGCTGCTCTTGCACCTCTTGTTAAGTGAGATGTCAAAGCCAAAGCCCCCTCCTCCACAGTGGTCATAATTTAATAACATGATTTATTAAAGCAATATGTCAAATGCCATCTTACAGATATTTAACTTCAGTTTATAATTATTGACTTAATTCCAATAGTCGTTTGACTGTTTTTCTGTCTTTCGAACACCAGAGGGCAGCATACACCAATATAAAGGTCATATGTCGTAAAAAAGGTTTTTGTTGTATAGATCTTAATAGTTAATTTTGAGCTTTCCTCACAAATACCACTCATGCATAATTTTACAAAATATTGTTTTAAATCGAGCATTTCAGAATTTAACATTGTTCTATCCTGGGATAGAATGTGTTTTTCTCCAGGTGATACCATAGACAAACTAGAGATAAAGCAGACAGCGGGAGTTTAATATGGTACGATAATCATAACCGTATCTAGGACTTCGATCTATCACAATTCTGTAATCACAATATACGTAAACTGCGTAATTTCAACGCAGAATTGAAGGTTTCGAGTAACTTACTAGTGCTAACCAATAACGTCTGGCGGTTGTAATTTAGACCAATGAGCGCCGTAGTATCAGAGTGTCATCTTTGTGGCGCATTAATGCTGTTTAAAGTTAGAAATAGTGTTATTGTTTCATGATGTAAATTTTTTAAGAATATCACTTTATAAACGTTGGGTCTGTCACAGGTAGACACTAGAGTTTTATCCATTAATTTTCCTAAGAAGAGCACCAAAAATGTACCAGTTTCCATAGTTCCCCCTGCACCACCTTAAGTCATTGCCATGCCAACATTACAGGTTGTGGTGACTGCAGGTTTAAAGGGTCCAACCACACGTCCATCTAGCATTAAGTCATCAAAGACAGCTGGTGAGCATGACGGTATATACAAAATGCACTCCTGTTTATGCTTACATTTTACACTTGCAAAAATAAATTACTACTGCAGTCAGCATGTACTTCAAACTAAATTTTCTATTTTACAGCCAATATAACTAATGATTTCATATGTTTTTTTAAGAGGTCACTCTCAGTGCATTGAATGACTCAATGATGCAAACAGTGATCTGGTAGATATAGAAGGACTTGGTTCCACATCTAAAAAGATCAGTTTTTCTTATAGTCTGTTATGGAAAATAATAGCTATTTATTTTATCTTCTACAGATAGTCTAAATCTTGATTTCAGTCTCATCATGTATTCCAGTGACTTGCCTCTTTTATCACATTGAACTTCTTAATCATTACTGCAACATACCATAATTGGAAAATGAAATCTGAATTGTCACTCCAGTGAGGGGAAACTCTCTGAACTCCTGTGAATTATTTCTTCCAGGAAGACACATTTCTAAGATGATAGTGATGGGAGGGATTATTTATTTATGTTCTGAAAGCTAGCTAATACTACATGTTACTGTTTGTAACATTTTGTAAAAGCAATATTGTATATATTTTAAACCATTACAAAAAAGAATTAATGTACTTTGCTATACTTTAGTCAATCAACTTGAATTGCATTATTGGGTGCCAAAGCTTTGTTTGGTACTGTATTGCCAGGAAATTTGTGTACTTTTGATCTGAAAAATCTTGTACTTTTGACAACACCTTAGGTCAACATCCTGCATAGTATTTCGTAGCAGTGTTCACAAAATAATATAAAGATGCCATCTCCTGTAGTTGTACATGTTCTTTCAAGGTAACGTTTCATTAAAGATGATCCATACCCAGATTTTTATAAAATTGTTTTAAATCAGGGTGGCAGTGGCAACTGCCATAGTACATAGTTGGAGTTTAGCAAGTCTTTTCATTTTTAGCATATTTTGATGGATAATGGATTTATGAAATTCTGTTTTTGTGGATTTATTCATCTGATCCTTTATCATCTGAACAGTAGAAAGTGCACGGTCAGTATGCATAGGCCAGTTGTATTTGCGGTGTGGGGAGGGGCCATTTACAAATTAGTTGCATGGTGGTACCCCTTTCAATGTTTTTACATAAGTAAAATAAATCACAATTTCTGGGCTACACTGCAGTTTGCAGATGTATATAGACTCTTGCTTAATAATATCACAATGCAATAAAAATGTATGCCTTTATCTCTGTTGTCATTGCTCAAGGCCCAAGTAATTATGGTATATTGTAAATAAACTTAACCACTCAGATAAGGCTTTGACTTTTATTTTTAATGTTTTCTCCCTTTTGTCACAAGGTTTTCCTTCCCTATGTTTTGATACTGATGACTGAAAAAGAAAAGGTGTCTTTAAAATAATGAGTCTGGGGTAAAGGTGAAATACAGCTTCTGATTTGGTGATTTTCATGCTGCTATGAACAATACAGAGTTGTAGAGTCTGTCTGTCTGACAGGAGCAGCACAAACCATACTGGAACCCATGAGGAGGGCAGCTGCCAATATTGATGTGCTGCTACTGTCAAGCACACTAAAGCATCAAATGGTCCAAGGAAGAAGAAAAATTAAACAGAATTTAAACAGCTGATAATAGAATTAAACAATACTTGTAAAACATACAAGCAACAGTGATCTCTTAAAATACAGAAGAATATGGAACATGAATTCCCAGCTGTAGAGGCCACACCTACTGATTCTGCTATTATTATATATGCTATTATCTGCTATTATAATCTGGTCATTTGTAAAAAAAAATAATTTGTAAAATTAAAAACCTCTGTTTTCTCTGACAATTAATGTACAAATCTACACAATTCTAACTTAGCCTATTTTTAAATGTTAAAAATTATAGACCACCTTACTACTTAAAGACATGACAAAGCTTACCTTTACTACCTTTTACTTTAAAATATGATGAACACTGACCATGATTGTTATAGGGTTCCAATTCCTTTTGACCAATACAATTCTGTGACTTTTCCAATCACTGGGGATAACTAAATCTATTATCATTTAACAGGACTATCTATTATCATTTAACAGAATAATTAATTATTTATATAACAATAATAAAACAACATGTACTGCAAAAAATTGTTTGTTCTTTTTTATTGTTTTAAGGTTATATTAATTTCCATGATTTTGTAGTCGTGGAAATCTCAATTGTAAAATTTCCTGATATTCCATGGTTTCCATGGCTGTAGGAGCCCTGTTTTCACTACACAAGTGCATACAAGTGCAGGTGTAAAATGATGTCATGTTAATGTAGAAATTCCCAGGCTCCCAGTGACAGCACATCATGATTTGGAATTTGCCTTTAGAACTTACAAACCATGATGTGCTGCTACAGGGAACTCTGGGCTAAATAAAGATGACACTCTAGTGTTCCTCACTAGAAAAAAATAAAGAAAAAAATAAAATGTGAAATTCAACATAATAAAAAAACGTCTTAAGCCTATTTAATGCAATCAGAAAAATCTAATAAAACACAGTAAGAGGGACAGTATAAAAAATTTTCTGGAACAGACAATCATGAGTAAGCTCGTGGTCACCCACATCTTTTCATGCCAGTCTAATAATGCCTTTTGAGATGTAATAAGGAGTTACTGTGCACACCTTGTCCTAAAGTGGATATTAAGGATGAAGACAAAATAGAGGATATCTAAAGAGATGATGACGAGAAAAAACTAGCGCCTGTTTGTAAATTATTATGGGAATAATCTATTGTAAGTAAAATACACCAATTGAGAAACAACCTTAATTTCCTGAACTACTTTAACTTACATTGTCAAGCAAGATTCATTCATTGCTGTAATTAAAATTCTATTTAATAAAAAATGTTTTTACTATATACATAGTATTGTAAAATGATTCAAAATAATGTAAAATGATCCTGTTGCCAAGAAATTTGTAATGTTAACTTTTTGGGATTAAGAGCAAAATGTGTTTAAATATAAAAACATATAAGAGGGTACAGAAAGGACTGCATGAACACCACTCAAAACCACCTTTTTAAAGAACAAATACTTAATTTATAAAAAAATATATATAATATAATAAATATAAATAAATAACTAGAAAGAGGGCAAGCACAAACAACAAGAATTAACAAAAAAGAATGGAAAAATAGTCCTTACTAAATATTGTAAAAAGTATGCCATATATTGAAGAACAGTTAGTTTTAATTATTAAGGGATAAGATGATGGGTGGAATTGGGAAGGGAAGGTAGTTACCAAAATGGGGGGAGCATGTGATTTTAAAAGGTGTAATCAAGACACTGCCAGGAAAGGTTTAATTTTAATGTGTATTATAGTATTATTAATATGGAAAAAGCAACGTTCTAAGTGATAATGGGATGTGACATATAAGTGGAAATGACAGGAAGATCTTGCCCCATGAATGCCTTTTATTGTTTTAAAAAAAGTTTATCTACAGCAAAATACTGACTAAGGTGTGACAAAATTTGTGTTATTCAACAGCTAAATGTTATTTTAAGGTAGTTAAAATACACCCTAACAAATATCTCAAAAAGGGCAGATTAAGCTCTGAGTCAAATGATCACGTCAGCATAGTTGCAGAAGGCATTTGCTTATGTCTACATCTGCCTGGCATTCATCGAGAGAGGGATAGAGGATAGTGTAGGAGGGTGGGGGGAAGCTGTTAGCAAAAGAAAGGGAGAGAAAATGAAAAAAGGATAGACAGCAAATGGGTGGGAAAGGGAGACCAAAAAGAGAAGCTCACACACTTACATAGACACATATACACCCTGGCCTAACGTTGCTTTAAGCTTTGAAACAGACACAGGAAAGATTTCACTTACCCTTGATCCCTGTTCTCCAGCTTTTCAGACAGCAGGAGAGAGGAAAGGGTTTGCCCAAATAACCCACTGAACCCCCCTCCTGCAGTGTAGTCTTCTGCATCTGGGTAAGAAAAAAATAGTTATTGCCCATTTTAATTCAATAAAGTTGAACTTGAGTTGAACTTGAGAACTGAGTTGTTTTGATATTTTTAAAAGCTGAGCAAAGTACATTAAAATACTTTTTGATACTTTCTGAAAACACAAGTCACAAAGTAGTTTGCCACCCACTGCATATATTTTAATTCTTTACAAATCTAATGCTAATTCTACAGTAACAACAGTTTGGTTGCTTTAAAAAAAATTGTAGAAAAAGATTAAAACAGAAAAACAAACCCACACATACACTTATCAATGGGAATCCCAAGTCTTAATTTCAGGTCAAAAATACACCCGTTCGTCTGAGCTTGGGGCTTCCATTCCAGAGTGGGGGGGGGGCTCCAAGAGTCAAATAAGTACCTAAATCTTTTGTCCACCAGCACCTATTTACAGCCATTAAACCCCTTTCTCCCCCTATTCACCTCCAGACCAGCAGTCCAGTGCAGTGTGCAGCCTCTGCTTAGCTGTAGCTACTGAGGCTGCCTAAGGAACTTGGTAGGCATAAAAAGCAGAGGTTGTAGCCTTTTTCCCAGGGCATCAGTTTCTACAATTAAAATAAACATTTTAGGGGGACAGGAAAAATCCTCAAAAAAATCAAAGCATTACCCTAGTATCCTCTTAGAAGACTGTGAAGTTTGAGGATTGTAGGTGCTACACTTTCTGAGAAAAAAAATAATTTGTGGGGCTTAGTGTCTGGGACACGCCAGTGCTAGCAGCTCTTGCTTGCTTGATTTCTTGTAGCCTTGCCAAAGCATTCACACAGCCAACCAAGAGAAAGGGAGGGAGGGAGAAACAAAAGAGGGAGAAGACTCGACTGTAAAGACACACAAGAATATGGATATGAAACTAGGAAGCGTTTGTGGTGTTTTTTGTGTTACACTGCGGGCAAGCTTTCACCACAAACTTTAAACAAGCGACCACACATGGGTGTGTTTCAAGTTTAAACATTGCTAAATAAGAAGAAACATAATTTTATGTTCCTGCTGTTAAATAATTGTCCTTTAAAGCAACAAAAGGAAAAGAGCAAAGCACATATCAAAGTTTGGAGTGAGAAAAATAAGTAAAAAAAAAAAAGCAAAACGTTCAGACGGATTTTATACAGGGACTCTGTGGGTAGGTACAAAGAGTGAAGAATATGTTAATCTGATTCTACAGATAGTTTTACTAAGCAGGACAACCATGGTCCAGCAGTGCACACACAAACAACACACACAGAGGCAGACAACGGCCTATATGATAATTCAAGTCAAAATGCAGAATTACGGACAAACAAATGTCCCGAACGCATGTTAAGATGAACATATTGCTATAAAGTTTCTGATCTTACACTTCACAACAGTGTTGAGAATTAGAATAGCCTTAAAATAATTAGCTAATAATACACAGCTAACTCAGTTTAATAAAAATATTAATATTACAAAATGTATATAAAGGAAACAGAAACTGCAAATGTATACTGTGCTCTTGTAAAGGTAATTGTTTGTAACAGACAGCATAGTACACAATCACTTGTCTTTTACCTTTTATTCCAACCAATGCAATCTTTATAACCAAAAGAAAAATGCAAGGTTCAGGAACCACACTAAAAACAGGAAGACCAAAAATACTCAAAACTAAAATGTTAAACGCCAGTACATGTTATTTGATATCTGCAAGTATAAAGACCTGCTTGAATTAAGACAGATAAAATCCCGGCAATTTACAAAAAGAGTAACTACTACAGACTTAATTAACTTTTTGAAAATAATATAAATCATATGAAACAAAGTTAACCAGAAATGTCTGTTTGACAAAGGCAAACAAATAAATTAAAAAACAAATTAATAAAAAAAATGGGCGGGGGTGTTGATATCCAGGAACAAGTGCACATCTTTCATGGCATACCCAAGAACTATTCTCTGTGCCAGTTATTAATTTGTTCAAAATAGCAACGTAGTATGGACTTGTAGTTACGCTATAAATATTCTGGAAAATGTTTAATTATGCCTAATCATTTATTAAGACATTTTTGATTTCCTGAAGGAAATTTTATTTTTAAAATAGGAAAATGAAAAGAGAGGGAAACCACGGGCCTTAATACATGTGCTATAAAGCAAGTGTCAGACCACAACTAAGAAATACCTACAGTATGTGTACTTTTGTCACAAGGTCATGATAAAGACCAATAAAATTACATAACATAAGAATTTAAAGTATTTCAAAAAAAGCAGTCACTACACTCAACCACATGTTAAACTGTTTATTATATAACCTCTTTAATATACATACGTATTTTTTATATGGACTGGGCTAAAAATGGTTGTTACTGGACTGTAACTTTCCGAAACAAAACCTATTATTCATAGATACTGATAAACAGAAATGCACGGCAGTAGTTTGTAGTATCTAGTTTGTGGAACATTCATTCATTTGTCAAGTTTAGACGATTACCCGTCATTAACAAAAGAAGCGACAAACTCGGTGTTCAAAGGCAGAGTCATCTGTAATGAGTTCAGTTGGAGGTATGTTTTTAAAAAGGCAGTTTGAACGAACGATTGTTAGGCACCTTATAAAGAAAACGCTTGTCCTTACAATTTACGTTGTTGGGCTAATATTATAAAGAAATTCAGTGACGCGTTTTAACTTTTGATTAATCGCCAAAGTAATGCTCCCCTTTTTTTGATTGCATCACATCAAAGAGCCGTCTTTAACTAAAATTGAAACACGTGGCTTAGCACTTATTTCTGTAAAAAAGTTTAATTCAGAATACTCTAAGCATACGCCATCGTCTGTTCATCTAGTTTCGTCCCACTGTCGAACTCCTAAAATGTCATTTTAGTGAACCAACGTTTAGGTTTAGATTTTCGAATCCCACAGACCAAACAACAACGCCATTTAAACGTAATCTGGTGGTAAAATGCATATTTCCATTTATGTCTGAAAGTGTTCGATCAACGAAGTAAACTGATCTGATGACTAAATCCATTATTACAGGGAGTAAAGTAAAATACATTATCAGAGGGAATATATAAAAGCATGCATGGTTGTAGGTGAAGAGACAGCAACTGAGGGGAGTGGTTCAGATTATTAGAGGCACCGAGAATCATTGTCTTTAAACGCTAACATTTGACAAAGGCTGGAAGCGTACTTTACTTGCGTTGCTTTATACTGCCAATATGGTCAAAGCATTGTTGATTTTGTAATAAATTGTGTGCACATTATCCCGCTGTTTGAAACACATTTTGGAGGTAGTTTGTTAAGCTATACTTAAGTAGCATGTTTTGTTTCGGCTTTTTCTATTCAAAATTATACTGTTTATATAAGTGTTTAACGAAATCATGCCAGAAGAGGTTAGATAACCAACAGATATAAATTGACCAACGCTGTATAATTAGTTAAAGCATACAGAATGTTGTGGAAGTAACATAACATTTTATTTACAGCTAGCTAGTGTTTTCTTAAACGATTCCTAACAAAAATATAAAGGAATAGTTATTATATATTTAAGACGTGTATATATATATATATATATATAATTACTTACCCTTTGTGAAAATCCTGTTTCAATGGCCAAATTAGTGCAATAATTGTTAAAGTGTCCTGAATGGAGAATTCAGGGAAAAAACCATAATGAGGAATAATGTTGCTGTTTGAAGAGTTCCAGTCACTGAAGCTCTGAAGTTTGAAAATGGCGCCAATAATCCACAGCAGCAGCTCTACCACTGTGATGACACGGGACAGATAAAAAAAATTTTCTCAATTATTTTTTTCACAAATGGATCTATAACGTTTCAGCTATTATTAGCTATTCTGGTTATTACGTGTTAGTTTATTTGTTTCAGTAATTTATATTTATTTTCAGATTTTTTATAACCGTTCATGCCTTGCCGCGGTGCAGGTCGGGAAGTGCCATTGCTGGTTTTGTTTTAAATTTCCACACTACAAATCCTTAATGGTCGATATGTCGCCCCCTGTTGTTTAATATGGTTATTTTCTAAACTTGCACAGTAGATTCAATGCCAGACTAGATTGCCTTATTTGACACAAACAAAGACATTTGCAACATGAAGTCAATTGGTAAACATTTTTAAAAGTCTGGCAACACATTCTCACCCAAAATTGTACACAGAGCAAGATCTAACGTCCAGGACGAGCCTTTTTTTCAATCTGTCTGCAGTTACTATGCAGTAACAGGTGAATTATAGTTAAATGTCTAGGCAACAAAAAACGTATATGTTAAAATATCATAATACTCCACACACGTGATCTTTGCATCACAACTTTTTATTATTCAGATGTCCTACATGGAGTGAGTCATCCATTATCATATGTATACTGTGGATGGGCATTTGAGGTGATCAACATTGTTTTGTAAACATGTATTATACAGTATGGACATCATGCTGTCTGATTTTTTGGAATAAAACGACTTAAACAGTAATCAAGAGTGAATTATAAAATAATTTAAAAATACAGAATTTACTTCAAAAGCAAATTATAATCAGGTGCTGAGGTCTTGTCAAAACAGCAGTGTTACAACATTTATTGCTGTCACACTCATAAGTTATTTTAGCAATAGCATGCCTCCACTATTATCATATGTAAATGTTGACATCTGAAATGACCATATGTAAATGTTGACATGCTTTCTATTGATACAGCAAATCTGTCTGGCAACATGATAGTTGATTATTAACCAAAGTAAAACCAAGCAGTAATAACAGTCTATAACTCTTAGGTCTCTAGTGGATCATCTGGTACTAACTTATTTTAGTAAGACAGAGCTTGTGCTGTACTTATGTACTTTTGTTCTATGTAAGCAGAAAGTACACAGGGCGAGGCCTCTGGTAACTTGCAATACAGTCTTGTATCTAAACAAGAAAAAGGTAGAAATAAAAAATAATAATATATAGTGAGATTGAAACAGATATATGTAAATGGAATAATATAAGGGAAAATCTGAAACTAGTTGTTTGGTATAGGATATAAGCAGACATTTTTACCTTGGGAGTATGTTGAATATAGAAATAAGCAACATATAGACTAATGTGTTTATGTGAATTTTTCCTCACACTCTCAGGGAAAGAAACAAATATAAATATTATTCTCACACAACTACCAATTATGTTACGCTCATGCAAGTACAAACCTTGAATAGTGCTTAATAATGTAGCAACATTAGTCATTATTGGGCTGTTTGATTTTCATTTAAACAGGTTTAAAAACTCCACTTTGAGGTATAAGGAAAACTCCCTGAATACAGGAGTGTTTGTGCCGTTAATATACATTGCAATTAAAGAAATCATTTTATTTCAAATATTACCTAAATCATTATATGCTAAATTTATATGTATTTAAAATGAAAAAAACAACTAAAAGATTAACATTTTATGTGGAAAAAAACAGAATTACACAAATATAGTGAATATAACAGAAATAAAACTCCAGTCCTAACACATTCGTTTCAAGTGAATCACAAACTGAAGACATTTCTATCAGGCTAATGTTCTACTGTTTTGCTTGTTAGCCCTCCCCTCTTATATGTCATAAGATGTTTTCCATCCTTATGTTGTCATTTCTCAAGGTAGATCTGTGTATGTATTGATTTCAGCTTTTGGCCCATTGTCTTTATGGTTCCCTTTATCCTCAGCTTCATTCTCTGCTTCCTCTGCTATGCTGCTGATTCAGACCCTTTTCACTTCATTAACCCGTGAACCTGTCTATGTCCTATTTTCAATCTGACACCGCCCACCCTTTACCTCACATCGTTACTGTCTTCCCAATCATTCCCTCTACCTCCAAACAAATACAACATGATATGACCCAAGATGGCCCTTACTTGAGGAACAAGATATCACAAAAAATAACCTTTATAAATCACATTGCTGCACATTGTGAGAATCTGCTACCCTGCATGTAAACTGTAAACTTATTTAATGAATTAGAATTGTTCTGTCGTGTCATTGACATATAATTTTACATAATATCCAAACAATACATAATATTAATACATGATATTAAATGGAAAGTTTTCACCAAAAAGGAAAAGGATCGTTTAGTCACCCTCGTGGAAAAAATAAGTTGGACATTTTGCTAGATAAAATATTTTTTTATATGCAAAAATGCCATACAGGTTGGGAAGCATCTGTGGGTAAGTAATTGAAGATAGAATTATCAGTATTTTTTTTTAATTATCTATCCCTAAGAAATACAGTTGAATACCATAATCAGAGCTTTTCTGTCTAATTTTTCTTAGGCAATGCTGGGGATTTTCCACACATTCAGCTATGTTCATAGGGGATGTAGCTTTACAGAAGACCGGCATAACCAGTGAGTTAAATTTGCCACACTCATTTAGTCACTTTGGAACATTTTTTGTCTGTCTAGCTCAAGGAATGTCACATGTATTGAGAAGTCACTTCATGATAGTACCTCTGACTATTTCTCTCACACCAGGCCACTTTATTTCCTCACTCTATTCATAGATTATTTAAACCACTATTAGTATATAAAACGTACAAATAGAAATACATGGGGGGAAACAGACTGGGGGAAACAAAATGTCCTTTGCAAACCTTTTTTTGCAAAGGACAATGTATGCACTCCAGCACTGCGCAAGAAATATCTGGCGCATTAGCACCATCTAGTGATTGCAGTTTGGTTCTGCTTCTGTTATCTCTTCTGATTTCTGTGTAACGCTCTATTAACCGTAAAATGAAGCATAAATAAATGATATTAAAGATGGACATGTTTGTTGTATTTTCCTGTACGTTTTATTCATTGCTTTTTAAAAGCTTTTACAAAATATTAGGTGTGAGATTGATCTTTTTCTTTAACTTGTGCCTCACTAAATATGCCAATATAACAGTGCCTCTTGGTCTATGGACCAACCAAAACACAAAAATGTGAACTATAAACACTATGAATAATTTAAAAATTATTATTCATAAATTTACACCTGTTAAATATAGGGTACATCAAATTATTATGGATGCAATGGAATATTACATAATCACTTTGGTTCTATTTTCTTAATAAATTACTCTGGATTAATGTTTAACTTTTTGAGGCTCTCATTTTTTTACATGTACAATCACTAAGAAAGCTTTAATGCACAATAAATATTTTGTATAACAACATTTGGATATTATACAAAAGAGACACTTTAATACATTCATCAGGGTATTACATCACAAGCAGCATTGTGGTTGTAACGCATGTGTGTCAATCTTTTCATTTGGAAACAGAATGTACCAATATGAAACGCATTTTATGAAACTAAGTACTTTCATTAAATTATATAAGGGGGTCCACAGTGTTACAGAGTAGGCCGCCGTTCTGCCTCCTCTGTGTTGCCAGAGTGAACTACACTTCCCATGTGCCCCGTGCCAAGGGCTGGTTACTTCCTGTGTGCTGCACCTGTTCCCAATCAGCCTGACTATTTAAACCCTGGAATCAGTTGGATTCATTGCGATGTCTTGTTTTGCCCCAGCTAACATTTCAGATCGTTTTTCGCCTTGTTGGTTACCTGGTTACGTTTGGATTGTTTGCTGCCGGTCTCTCTGACCTTGTTTTGGATTACGTTTTGATTGTTATCTGCCTGCCCTGACCTCTGCCTGTCTTATCTTTCCTGATTTTGTCTATTCCCTATTGTTCTGTTTGCTGGAGTTAGACCTATTGCCTGTTCGACCATTCTATTAATAAAAGTGCTGCAGATGGATCCACACAACTCACAGTCTCCGTTACACACAGAAGCCACAGAAACCAAGTTAGATGGATGTGCAACATCCAAACATTTTATCCTTCACATTTATTTTACCATTTTTAGGTTCAAACTTTTTATTGTAAAACAGTCATTATTACAGAAAAAAACTGTTACAAATGATTGTCCTATTTTTCTTACAAAAATGAACAGAAAACTAAAACAAAAACAACA
Organism: Botia kubotai; assembly: GCA_036877585.1. Taxonomy (NCBI): domain Eukaryota; kingdom Metazoa; phylum Chordata; class Actinopteri; order Cypriniformes; family Botiidae; genus Botia; species Botia kubotai. The sequence continues at coordinate 555 of JAZGTI010000749.1, read as the reverse complement.
GTAAAAATTAAATAAAAATAATAATGGGGAGGGGGCATTTATTAAATAGAAGGCAACATGTTAAGAGACTTATAATAAGTTATAAAACTTTTTAAAGAAATTACTTTTCCCAGAACATCTAACCTTTTCCAATTTAAGAAAAAACATAGTATCCACAAGCCATTGAGATGTAGTTGGAGGCTTCTTAGATTTCCAGTGTCTTTCACCATTTTTAAATATAATTCAATATTCTTGTCTCAGTTAATAAGCACAAAGGTTGTGGGTTTCAAGGTTAATTTCGTAAACGAAAACTGAATCTAAGACGAAAACGATTGGTTAAAAAACATTTTCGTAAACTGAAATAAAATCAGAAATTCATAATAAATGAAAAACTACAACTAAACGAAACTAGCAACAGCTATTGAAAAACTAACTAAAATAAAATAATAACTGCCCAAAATAAATAATCGTTTTCGTATTAAATAAGTGTTCATCCCACTGCGGAAAATATGACGTGTGGCTGTTTAGTTTAAACCAACAGGTTGTTTAATCGTGCATCACCTGTAGATGGCGAAT
>JAZGTI010000748.1:12745-55535 GCA_036877585.1 Botia kubotai | reverse complement strand
TGGATGTGATAAACGAGGACATGAAGTTAGTGGGTGTGAGGGAAGAGGATGTAGATAATAGGGTTAGGTGGAGACAGATGATTCGCTGTGGCGACTCCTAAAAGGGAACAGCCGAAAGGAGAAGAAGAAAGATAATCATTAGTAAACATCCTCACCTGGTTGCAGTAATTCTTCACCAGCTGAAACACCAAGCCACGGTCCATAAGAGACATCAGATCATAGATGAAGAAAGCCAGGCTGATGTTAACCTTCTCTGCCTGCTCCACCTCCTGAAGATAATCACAAACATCCCTTTTTATTATCACAGACACACCTCTTGTGATTGTCATGTACTCAAGTTAATGAACAGTTCTGTTTTTGGGTTCAATCACCTTTTGCTGTTTTAAAATATTCCCAATCTCAGCAGTGACAACATTGACAATAGTGGTGATGTCATCCTTGAAGCGGTCAGAGAATCGATTTCTACGAAGGACTGTATTCTTATCCAACTGAGACACATGTTGACACATGCCCTTCACCTGGAATTTTGAGGACACATAGACCCACATTATAAGCACCAGAAACACGCTTAGATAACATCTTCAGAACGTCTTAAATTTGACAAGAACAGGCAACATGCTAATTTGCTCATTAACAAGTGCATAGTCAGATTCTCATAATCAGATTCCAAACAGATTACCCCCCAGCAATCATAATCAGATTATCCCCACGCAAGTGTCTTCCCGTTATTTTCTTACAAGAAGTTCAAAGAAGAACCAGGCGTATTTGTAGACATTCTCTCTGCACACCCCAGTGCTGACCACCATCTGAAGAGCCAGTTCTTCATGGAACAACTGCAAAGAACCAGATGCAAATGAATCTACTAATTCAGAAACATAATCTCTCGAAATGACGGATGATTATGTGGAACATTCTGTCTTATCAAAAAAAATAAATCACCTTTTTGTTTGCAGGTCTGGTGCTTCCAGTGGAGCTCTGAGCAGAACTGGGGAGGTTTACAGCAGTGGACGGCCGGCTGCCTGGATGATTTAAACCCTGGAGGTGATCAAATAAAATCAAGTAAAATCAAAAGGGGAAAAATGCCAAACGTCTACACGTATGTGCATATGGTTGCGTTTGTGTACATGTACCTGTCCGAGAATGTTGTTGACCTCTGTGTCCTCTGGGCTCTGTGGTGCTGGTATATCAGGGTTGCTGCTGGACCGCATTCGTGTCTGAAGCAGCCTCATGCCCACTGTTGTAGCCGTGGTGCGAGAGAGAGTGTTGTATCGACTCTCTGGGTGAGCCATCAGACCTCCAGAGCCTGGTAAACATAAACCTCAACTTCAGAGTTTGAATTGACAGGGGGTGGGCTCCAGACCCCCCCAAAAAGAGTATTTATTTTCTTTGGTCCACTTTTGAGAATTTGTTATTGTTTCCCAAAAAAAACTAAACTGGTGAATTGATTTGAAATGGTGTAGTATTGCATTACTGGTGGTCTAAATGACATGCTGTACCTGTGGTGTGGATTTCATGTTGCGTGTCTGGCAAACGGAACACATAGTACAGGTACGTTGCTAGGAGACTGTTTCTGCCCTGATGGTCCTTCGCCAGCTCCTGACTGTTGTGAAGGCTGTTGACGACTGAAACCACAGACTCAAATGCAATCTGGGCCAGATTCGCTGTACAAAACAAGATAAAAAAAGTGTGAAAATATAAAGGTGTAATTTTGTTTTTTTATGTTGTTTATTTAAAAAAAATGTTGTTTTATAATGCTTTGAGACCATTGATTTTAATGGGAATGGTGTGTCACAAGGACAGAGAGATAAAAAGCAAGGGGTTGCACATGATGCTTTGTCATGCAACTTAAATTGAGAAAATCAAACGTGTGTGTAGACAGTAGTACTATGAAGTCTGTTATTAATCACTGCTGCTCTTCCTCTTTGAAACACACCAGTCTGTCCAGCGATGACCATGGGCTGCATGATGAGAAGGAAGAGTTTGTCCAGAACTTGATGGAGGAAAAGCACCATGGGCTCCAGCCTGGAGGAGGACAGCGAGATGATGCTCAGCTTCAGCTCGTGCTCAAACATGTTCTCAGAGATCTTCTCATCGCCCACTCGCATTGGGAACATAGTCTTCCCCTCCAGGGCGTGACACAGAGTAAAGAAACGTTCAAGGTGGCTGTCCTGTGATTGAGTGAAACATGAATAAACGTTTGCTTTGAATAAACATGTTTCAAATATTTAAATACTAAAAGTACCAGAAAGGAAGTTGTGTATCTGTGTGTGTACTGGTATATGTGGTTTCTGACACAAATGCGTACAATGACGTGTATAACAATGTAAACATGCTTTACAGGGACACTTCCTTTATCAAGCCAAATTACTTAAACCAAAAACATACTAAAGTGTGTGTTTTTTTTAAAATGACAAACATTTCCTGTGAGGGGTAGGTTTGGGGGTGGGGTTATGGTATGTATGGGAGTGTGTGTGTGTGTGTGTGTGTGTGTGTGTGTGTGTGTTACACACCTGTGGTTGGACTGAGGACACACAAGTTAACTCAAGACTGAACAGTCCCTTATGATTTTCCATCCATTTGACTGGGGGAACCTGAGGCGGCAATTTCTGAAAGCACCAAAACCACTCAAATTTACCCATTACACACTTAAACTAAACAGTTGAGGAATCTGGGTCCTGTGTCAAATTAGTAAAGTGAGAAAATAAAATGACTAGTCTCTTCATAAACAGGTAACAGTAAATAAACACAGATGTTAAACAGTCCACAGTACCTCAGGGGAATGCAGGGAATAGTTGAGAGGAAGTTTGTCCAGAACAATAGGCAGACACTGCTGGCCGGTCTGCAACCTATCATTGTTCAATATGGGTAACCACTGCCAAGAGGAAATATACTCATGACATATACAGTTATATATACTCATGAGGTTCGCAGTTACACATACTCATGTTTGCAGTTATATATATTCATGATGTTGGCAGCTATATATCCTAATGATGTTTGCAGTTATATATACTCATGATGTTTGTGATTATATATTCTCATGACATTCACAGTTAAAGAATCTTGGCTTCGTGGGTTGTGCAGATGTCAATAAAACCTTATAAATGTGTGTGTATGTGTGTGTGTGTGTGTGTATACTGGAGGACATAATCTGTTATGTCACTCACTGAATATCCAATGAGAGTCTCCAAACTGCCTGTCTGGTTCTGCTTCTGTTGACAGCTGATATGGTAGAAGGTGAAGAGAAGGTGATGTTTCTCTGTTAACCGGGCCGGCATGCAGATTTTCACCTCATCATAGAAGTCTGGGGACCTGCGGTGGAGAAGATAACTGCTCTATTACACCAACCTGATACTTGCTTGATATATTGATTTTCAGAGGTGATTTGACAGACCTGTTGTGATATGTGACTGGTGTGTTAACCTCTTGAACAAACTCCGGGCCGCTTGACTTTCCATAAATTACCTTTTAAAAGAGTTTGTAATTTAATTTAATTTGATAAAAACAGTGCTATTAAATTAGTTCTGCAATCTTTTGATGTCTCATGATTAAGGAGTATCAAAAATCTACTTGTCTACAGTGGCTGCTTGATTAAAATAATTACCCCTTTCAGAGCAATACATAATATAAATATATTTAAGATTCTCAAAGGCTGAAAAATATTGAAATGGCTATATTGTCCAGCCCTAGCATCAATCATGACATAATGGCACAATTCAACACAAACGTGTGTGTGTGTGTGTAAGAGTTTTTATGTGTGTTTGTGTGCGTTTTCCTCACAGGCATGGCACAGCTGGGGTCTTCACCACTCATAAATTGGATTTTAATAGTGATGTTTCTAGCTGAAGTCAAACGGTTAGTAAGATTCAGCCTGAGAGGATAAATGTACAGCAGATTCCTGCAACGTCATAAACATAAAATTAATTAATAGATGGCATTAATACTTGTATAACGGATGAGGAAATACATTCTCTGCTTGAACAATTATTCTATTTGAAATCCACAATTTGGTGTACAAACATTAACTGACCACTAGATGGCGTAGACGACCGTCATTAAAAATCAAGAACAACCTAGCTGCATGCAATTTATAACAGACCACAGGAGACAATCAAATCAGCAACTAACCTTCAACCACTCTGATGAAATGTATTTCTCAGAACTCATTTATCACTGCATGTTTCGGATTGAAATGTCACACTACAGTGCTTCATACTGAGCACATAAACGTTATGTGTGACACATCATGTATTTGAGGGGGCTCACCTATATATATTGTGGGGCACATAGACTTCACTGGAAGGGAACTCCAGAACCTCTTTAACTGCCCGTGGGTGTTTCTCAGACACAGGCTTCACAGGAATCAGTTCTGGGGACAAACAGCCAGGGACCACGTCTGGTACTGGGGACACTTCCAGTTTCAGTAAGCCTGTCTCACACACACAAATGCATTTTAGCACATTGCTATGTGGTTACTAGGGTGTTCTGGGAGCTTGCTCATTGGTCAAAGTGAAGGCAGCCCTTCCCCAATCTCCTAAAATTCTGGTCCCTGACTGGCTCGGGTCCCTTTTAATGCAAGTCTGAGAATTTTTCGCCTGTTTTTTAAATGTCAGTCAAAAAACATCAAACGTCTGATCACTAAGTCAGGCAATTTATGCTTTTAACCCACAGCAAATTTAAAAGCAACGCAAGCTCAGGTCTTCCGAAACTTTCTTTCTCACCAGGTATGATCTTAACACGTCTCTGACCGGAAGACCGCTTGTTGTCTGCCAGGAACTTAAAAAGGTCCTCGTCACTTAGTCGCTCCCCTTCCTGTCCAACAAACAGTAGATGGTCAAAGAATGAAATAATGCACTCAAGGTAAATTACTAAAATTCAAATAATTCTGTTTATATTTGATATATTAGCTAACTTTTATATATTAGCTATATTAGCTAACTTAATGAGGTTAATCTTTTAGCACAGTAAAGTATTGCTTTAGCTTTCCTGTAGCTCAGTGGTTAGAGCATGGCGTTAACAACGCCAAGGTCATGGGTTCGATCCCAGGGATTGCACGTACTTAGAAACAATGTATAGTATAATGCAATGTAAGTCGCTTTGGATAAAAGCGTCTGCCAAATACGTAAATGTAAATGCTTCAATTCAGCAGCTCTAATAAACAAATTGAATTGAAGTGAATGTGGATTCAAAATCGATTCATTTTTGTTATGCGTGTTTACATAGTTTTTACATTTATGCATTTGGAAGACGCTTTAATCCTAAGAAAATTACAGCGCACTGAAGATATACATTTTTTATCATTACATTTTTCCCTTGAAATCAAACCCATGGCCATTGCGTTGCTAGCCAAAGATATCATACTAGATATCAACTAGAAAGCTGATATCATACATACTAAATCACAAATGTCAATTACCAGAGCAATGAACGTAAAAATGTAAAGAAACCTTTAAAACAGTGAAATGCAATACCTGCTTGATGAATGTGCTTGTGGTGGCGACAGTGGGTTTGAAGCCAGACAGAGTATAGTTTTCCTCCATCACGCTGAATCTATCAGAGTTACGCCTAGGTAAACTCCTTTTTTCTAAATAACCTCTGCCTGTGCAGATATAAAACAAAAAATTACAATAGACACACAAACACTGGCAAAAATATGCATCATTTTAAACCTCATTTGTTCTGTGTTGCTGCCTGATTTATTATAGTACAGGATGGACCACTGGTGTCTAGTCACTGAAGTACCATTGATACTGTCTGTCTCAGCCGTGTCTCGTTCCAGTGTAAAGTTAATCAGACTCAGGATGTTGACGGTGGCAAAGGCAAATGGCATCCTGTAGCGGCCCAGCCTCTGACAGAAGCCCTCTGCCTGACTCTTCAACTTCTCCAGCTTCTCTCTGTTCTGATGGATACAGTACAGAGGCAAAGATTCATACACAAATAAAGTGTCTATGCATCATGTAATTGTTCACTGGCACAATTGTGGGAATTAACTTTAATTGGGAAAAAGCTGAATGAACTATATGGCCAAATGCATGTGGACACCCATATACACTATAGGACCAAATATATGTGGACATATATGGTCACTGAGCTAACAGCTTTCACTCTTCTGGTAAGGCTTTCCATTAGGACAAACTACAGAAGTTTGCACTCATATAGACACAAGAGAATCAGTGAGGTCAGGCACTGATGTTTGGAGATGGGGTCAGGCACACAAAATCTAAATCCAATTCATCCCAAAAGGACGCTCAATGTGTTACTATCTGGGCTCTGTACAGGCCAGTCATGATTTATCCACAACAGACTATATAAATAATTTCTTTATAAACCCCCGTTTGCGCACAAGGGTATTATCATGCTACAACAGAAAAGGTCCTTGCCAAATTGTTGTAACAATGCTGGAAGCACACAATTCTCTAGGATGTCACTCTCTGATTATCATTAAGATTTGTCCTCACTAGAATTTAAAATCCTAGCCAAACCCAGGGAGACATAATAGTCATACATATTCTTGGCCATGAAGCAAGAAGAGAGTTTTGTCTTCTGTGGTTACCTTTGTTGAATCACTCTCCTTCATTACCATGTACGGTTCAGCACAATCTCCAATCTCCCCCTGCTGAAGAACCTTCTCAATCTACAACACACACAGCAGAACCATCATCAGCATCCCAAACATTATCATGGGAACACCAGCATCAGCAGTAGTATATGATCAATATGTGTTTATATTAGCCATCGCTGATATCTAGTGAGCTGGGAGGCCAATATAATACAAATCAATACAATAATGAAACATTATATTTGTGAAATTGACAGTGTTGTTAGTAGAACTGAAAGTACCTTAATGACCAGGTAGATATCTGGGGATGGGTAGGAGATGGAGAAAATCGCAGCTCTGGACAAAGTGGAGGTGTCAATGTGGGGGGTGTGTGAGCGCAGGAAACCCTTCATCTGATCTGAGTTCATGTCAAAGTGAAAGTTCTCTGAAATCTAAAGAACATAAAATATAAACCATAACATGCATGAACAATTTACGTGACCTGCTAATGGTACTAAAAAATGATGCATAAAAACAGCATTTTGTTTATAAAAACACTATTAACTGTGCAAAGAGAGCCAATCAGAATAGAAATAAAGCTGACATCTAAAGGTCATCTTATCATAGTTTTTGACTACTGATAACCTCTAAATCTCACTTTGTTTGAGGACAGTCATCTTTAACATTTAAATAAATTACTCTGAACGTTACTCAGTTATTTCAGGAATGTTAAGTGATGAACATTCTCAGCATCAAGGCCTGGAATAAACCCACTGCTGCATAAAGTCCAAATTTAGCATTCATCAGCTGACCTGACACCTCATAGCACAGCACAGTATTAACCTTCAGTCAAAGCTAAAGAGGATTAATGTAATTCCTCAGGATATTGCTCTAGAATGTGATCTCTGCTGTCTGTCAGTTTAATATGGAAATTTGCACAGGATTGCGTCTGCAGTTTGTATTAAAACATTCTAAATCTTTCAGTTCTGCGAAAGTTAATCTGTTAGCAGAACTTTATGGTAAATTTAGTCAATTTGAATGAGTTTTTGTTTTATCACCACTGACTTTGTTTTTGGAGCTGCTTTATAGAACTTCTACAAGATAAAATATTGAGGTTCGTTTAACAAATGAAACATTGTTAAAGGTCAGCATAACCAAACTGACTTTTATTAAAGGGTTACAGTAATTAAAAAAATACACTTTTGTCATTATCTGCTTATGTGGCAGGCATATTTATACAAAGTGACTCAGTGCAAATGCATTTAGGCTTGACATTTCATCAGTACATGCATTTCATTAGTATACATGCATATACATGCATCCAATGCATACATGCACTTGGAAGAAAATGGAGACTGAGGCCGTCAGTCACTAAAATCTACTTTTGTGTCCCACAGAAGAAAAACACTGAAACAGTGACACCCTCAGAACACCATGAGGATGAGTAAATAATGACAGAGGTTTTATTTTTGGGTGAACTGTCCCTTTAAGGTGCTGCTCTGTTCAGACTGATGCCAGAATGTGGGGGGACTAACATGAAAGCCACAGACAGGCAGAATATTTATTAATTATGTCTCTGCTGTTAACATTGATTATGTAGACCACTGAGAAGCATGTGGGGCAATGCTTGAGGAAGGGACGTCTGTTGTCTGTTTTAAAGTGGGGTTTAAAATCCACATCACATATTTAAGTTTTTCTTTATAGCTTCAAAGATAACCATCACAGACTGACCTTTTTCTTTTCCTTCAGGTCATAAAGAGCCATAGTTGCAAAGAGGGGCTCGATTTCAATCTCAAATCTGGAGGGAGAAGCCAGAAAACACAACCCAGTCATTTTGTTCACTCTGAACCATACACAACCCTAATATAAACAAAAGAGACATTAACTCCATCATATCAATTTGATGTATATACACAATTAAGGTAAATTCATAAAAATGTCTTACACATAACCAGTAAATAAACAAATTATAAACTACATAAACTTAGAAACTTAAATACGCTGATATAAGTCAGATACAAATCCTAGTCCATTGTTTGGCAATCTCATCTTTTTAAAAACTTAACAGAGCCCTAGAGAAATGGTTTCAGCAAATGATGGAATTGGCAGCAAAGCTTTGGAATAAACTAAAACACAACATCTTAACTTCCATATAAGGTTTAAGCTTCAGTCGAATGAATAATGGCTGAATATTAGCTAATGCATATCAGACCAACCATTCACAGAAAATAAGCAATCGTTGTGGAGGGTAAAGAAGCATTACTTGATGGTCTGGCATCGCACTAGGATCCTCTGTCCAAAGTGTTCCTTGGGACAGTCTGGAATGGGACGAATCGCTACTGCATCCTCCTGCACAAGGTAAAAGACAGACTGAAGATGATATTTTGCAAAGTCCTGTTCAAATGTCATATCTTCACACGCATATCACCTCAACTATCTATTGTTGATATTATTTTATAAAGAACACTGTGCAATACTTTGGAATACCAACAGAACAGTTTGTATATAAGATTTGGTAAAGGTCATTGTGAAGAGGGTCCAGGTAAGGTTTCACCTCATCTAAAGGTGGGTAGAGGCCGAAGAGCTCTGCATAGCGGCTGCTGTGTCTGGCCTCCTGGTTGAAGTGATCCAGCTCCTCCGGGCTGCTGAAGCGCAAGAGGTTCTCTACGCGGCGGTCCGGCTGCAGCGCCCGCAGGTTGAAGTCTGAGCAGGTAAGGGTGGTCCGAGACACATCATCACACAGCACTGTAAGGGGCGGGGTCTTTTCCTGAAAAACAGGAAGGCATTGACATCTCGCTGTTGTGCTAATATTATCAGTGCCTTAGACAGCACACAAAGCAGAGGAATTACTGTAGGTCACTGTTTATACAGAAATGGATTCAAAACCGCTCATTCGCAAATTAATACATTTTCAGTCTACATAGAGATGTGGTTTGGTTAAAGTTAGTAGGAATCTATTCAGATTTAAATGTCCAATTCAGATGTCAAATCACTGTCAAAAGTACAACAGAGAAACAAAAGCAAACTGAACTCAGTACTTTCTATTCTAAGTCATTTTTATGTGACTGCTTACTTAACAAGCAATGTCTCTTTAACTGCAGCTCTCAGCTGAAGAAATCTAACTGCATGTGACAAGCAGGGGAGCCTTTATAGTTCTGAGACTAATGCGTTTTCCCAGGAAATACATAAGCCTTTGAGATGGCTGAATTCTCCAAAAACACTAAGAGAGATTTTTGTTAATCGCCACATATAAGAACCACATGCACCAGCTCTGACAGAGGTTAGCATGATGGTTTCCCATGATGCATTGTGTCTGGTCTGTGGGACAGACCTTCCTGTACTATTTGTATTTTTCCTAACCTACATGCTTGAGGACACAAATCACAGAACAGCGGTGACTAGTGAGTTTGGTACTTCTCTGAATTGCTAATAACCCCTTCAGTGAAAGCTGGAGGCCCTTTAAAGGTTTCAGAAATTGAAGAGAGGGTCTGCCTTTTCTTGTGGACCCTGAATCTAATGAAAATCTCTTTGGTTTGGATAATTAAGTCTTGGCAAGCATGGAGACAGAATGAATATTCAGGCCTTATTAGGGTCCATGCCCCAGACAACCAGAGTTGGAACAGAGCCAAGATGGTGGCCATGAAAAAATTAAACTATGTTTACTAACTTTACTGTCTTTCATTTTCTTATTGTATATTTTGCGGAAATAAACCAGAAGAACAGGCATGGGTGCTGACACACAAATAAAAAGACAATTATAAAACACAAGAACCTGTGGGTTGTAAAACATGCAGCAACGTGGCTGTAATCTTTTAATATATGTGACACCAATAACAATGTGTACAAATCTCCCAATTCAGTGTTACTGCAAATCATAGCTCTGTATACGAAAGGAAAGGATTTTCTGTGCTTACTGGTTGCTCTTGTTTTTCAGGCTGAACGTCAGACTCGAATATCTGTTTCTGTAATACTTTGCTAGCGTCTGTCCTCTCGGAATACGAGATCCATCCGTATTCCTGAGTTCTGTGTGATAAGATGAGAAACAACAGAGCAGTATATTATAGAACCTGTGTAATTTTAATGCATTTTTAATGCAATTTAATGCAATGCTTTATATTTAGTATTTCTGAATTAGGATGTCAGATTATTTTAAAATCATCTCTAGGAGTTTCACCTTCTGCTGACCACCAGCCAGGGCTGTATGTAACTCTGGACACAGTCTCTCACATGAGGATCCAGCTCCACACTGTGTCAAAGAGGAAGATTTTAAATTAATTTACTGATACTTGTTTATAGCTTGTATTCATACATTCCACCACAGAGAATCTATCAGGAACAGATGTTAAAATCACGCCTTCTTAACTCCAGTAGAAACGAACACCTACCCTTCCTCAGCAACAGAGGGTCGGATTGTCCTGCATTCCCTCTCCACCAGCTCCACCTCCAGGTCATCATCAGGGAATTCCCCCAGCTCCTGCATGAACTCGGCATCTCCACTGCGCAGCTGTGACATCAGGAACTCCTCCAGATCAACTGGCTCAACTGCTTCATATGACTGAGGCTAAACACACAGTACAATACAATGACCATCACACAGAACCATAAAACAGCATTGTGTGTGGTCTGGAGATGGATAATCTGGACCGAATAATGAGTGAAAAGCAGCCAACAAGAGGCGAGCAGAGGACCTTTTAAATACAGCATCTCACAGTGATGCTTCATAAAGCTACTGGATAAAATTCAAAGAGTATTACAAGATGAACAGTGTCCTGTAATACCCTCTTCAAAGGACACACCATCGCTTGCTTGCAGGTTCATCTTCACTATCTCTTGCTGGTGGAATGATCTTCCAAACACTGTTAGGTCTGCTGCATCCCTCACTATACTCAAGAAACATCTAAAAACCTGTTTCGTCCATGAATACGTGACACAAGTATGAATTAAAAAACATTTTTTTAAACTAACCCTTTCTCCTCTCTCTTATCAAAGGGGACATGCCTTTAATCTCCTAAATAAAAAGAAGCCTAAATATAAAGACATGCACACACTCACTCACACACACACACACACACACAACTCTGTCTCTTAACCGTCTCTGTGACCTCCATAAAACACTAAAATGAAAATGGAGGCTGGTAGGAAACAATAAACTGTTTTAAAAGCTGATGGCGTGTTCAGAGCACAACTGTGTTAAAATGCATTGCCTTCAGTTATATTTAGCTATTAGAGAAACGCCACAGTTGAGCACAGCATGTTCTGTCATGAATTAAGACAGACAGCTCCAGACCTGTTCACAATGAGCTCGCCATGACAGTCTAGAGCAAAACAATTGCTATGGTGCATTTTATTTATTTTATAGATATGGTTTAATAATACTGCTTCTGGACATAAAAATCAAACCACTAATCAGATGCCACTGAGAAAATGATGACTGATACCCTCTGTTATAAAGGCACGACAGAAACAAGCAGGTCAAATTAAAGTGACTTGAGTTTTAGGATATACCTGCAGCGTTGTTGCGCAATGTTTCAACCATTTTTCATTCGCTTGTGGTCTATAGTGAGTGCCTCTCTTATCTTTTCGAGTTCTCAACAAGACTCGGTTATCTCAGCAGACATGCCCACATATACAATGTCTTACTATGAACAATTCTGATAAACACTTTTGAATATACATATTGCACTGACACGCTATGCAAAGAGGTAACTGTTGCACCCAATCAAAAGAGAGATCAATAAACAATTAATCTAAGTTATAGTTACACAATGAAAGTGTGTAAAGATATCTGATTTGACCCCATTTTTTTATGTCTACAGACTGCATTTATATCATTTGTGTCTATTTATATTTCTTATGTTTAAGAATTTAAGAGCTTCGTAAACTTTGCATGAAAACTTTCTTTAGGGAATCCACCCACGAACAGAGGTACAGCAGATGTAATTAAAGAAACTAAAATAGGTGGAGACATTTTAACAGCTAACGTGCATTGACTAGAAGTAGTTCAAATTCAAATTCAAATTTTATTTTTTATTTTAGTTATGACTGTTTAGATCATCTAACCACATCCATCAAAACCCCTGACATCACTCAAAGATTTGCGGAAAGGCCGAAAAACATCCGATTGCAGTGCATTTTTATTAATAGACTAAAGCAGAAGAATAAAATACAGTATGTCTCATAATGCACCATACTGCACCTGCATCTTTTAAATTCCTTATTAGATTTTAGGCTTTGCTGTGCTATTATGAAACAGTATTTCATTCATCAGTATTTCACACCTTTGAGATATTAACAGGAACCATACAGGAAGTGCACATCATGTATATTTAGAGTTAAAATTTTTCGTCTACGTATTAAGCACAAGCACCTTACATCAGACAGAACAAAAGCAACTGTAGATGATAAAAGGAAACGCTCACCAAACGCTTCTTTCGAACCAACAACAATGCAACTGACAAGATGGCGTTGCCCGGAAATAAAAAAACGTACGTGTTTCTGCAAAACTCTTCCTTAATAGGTTTAAGATTCAAGAACCTTGTTGGTTTTCTAAAATCAGGATGTGACATCACAACCACTTCCTCTTCTATGGTGAAATAACAGGGGCACATATGCACTCATATTCGAGTCAAAATGTTTCGTGGCCAAGGAAAAGTTACGTTGAAATTTGAATGTAAGCCAATACCAAAGTTCTGCTTTCGACTTCAAGACACCTTAAAGAAAACGCATTAGAGGTATTGTAGACAACTTATATCAATTATCTGTTGTGTTTACTGTGGTCGAGAGCTTTCGAATTTGCTGTCAGCGAGATAACAAAGTCGTGCTACACTGTGAAAAGTAGATAAGAAACCTCAAATGCCATTACTGCATGTATCAGAACACTATAACTACATATCAGTCATTTTAATATATTATTACTAAAGTATAATCAGGTTTAATTCCAAGAATATCAATATGTGATCATTATAACAGTATCTTTTGAACATTCTGCAGTCTGTTTATATTGTAAATAATGGGAAAACATCAGCGGGAAGATTATGTTTCTATGAAGCATAGATCCTCTAAAATCCTCAGATATTAAAGATGACTGTGTGTGTGTGTGTGTGTGTGTGTGTGTGTGTGTGTGTGTGTATGCGTGTGTGTAAGCTGGAAGGCACCAGCTGTAATAGTCTGGTAGGCTGGGCTTTGACCCATATTCAGCAAAGAGGAAGCACAAGCAGGACTTAGCCACACTCATGTTCACAAATACACACACGTTTGTTTTGTATAATACAATGTATTACATATATGTGCTTACATAATGTATAATTATTAACATATATACTTATGAAATATTATACTTTCAACATCATCAAATCTAACTAAATTACAGACAGTGATGTCACAGACAGGACCAATAACAGACAAGTACATCCCCACATCCTGAATAAGCCATTCTAAATCACACACACATATATAGAGAGAAAAAGAACTAAAGACCTATTAGAATGATCAGGAGCAGCTGGATTCTATTGAAGTATTTAGTCAAGTATGCAAGTATTAAATGAGAGTGGAACACTCACTATGTTGAAGCTGAAAGAGCCGGAGGCGCTGTAACTGTGTCGATGGTGCGGCAAGGACCCATGGCTGGTCCCAACGAAGTGTTTCCGGATCTCTGCCGAGGAGTGTCTGAGGCAAGAGAGAAAAACATTAGAATAATATTCTAAAGGACACAGAAAAAGGTGTAACAGGACTGTTCTCTATGGGCAGGGTTTGTGCAGACACCAGGTCTTTGATTAGACACTTTTGTCACTTTACTTGTTTGTAATGCAAATCTACTCCTCTATATCTTCCACCAATTAGCTTATTAGCTGTCATTAGCAGTCCCTTTTATCAACCTGAGGTTAGGTGCCTTGCTGAAGGACATGGTCACAGCTATCTAGACCTAAAAAAAACGATAGGCCGAGTAGATCATGATCTCACCTATCTAAATTTGAATAGTGACATGCAGATATAATGGCCACGCCCATAAATATTCAGCTATTTTTAGAGTATTGGCAATAACTAACAACTGTGCCACCTCTGAAGATTAACAGATGTTATCTAGGAATTAGTTTAGTCTACCAACAATTTCTGTTTTCAGATATTTTTGGTGAATTTAGTAAATATTGTGTAAAAAATTGTTTAAGTTAGTAACGCAAATGGTTTAATTAAACTGTGTTAGCATATATTTCACAAACACAGGCAGTATATTGGCTATCGATCACCTCACTGTTTAATGTCAGACTCACATACTACTAGATCTAAATCAGCTCAGCTCCTTAATCATTAGACTATGATCATTTCAAAACTTCTTATTATTTTTTTGTAATATTATACTGTAGTTCATATATACAGTAGTTCATATATACAGCATTTTCAATGATCATGTTTTTGTACAGTTTTCTTGTCTGTTGTCCATGTCTATTCAAATATAAACACCCTAGCATGAGATATCAAAGAAGCCATTATACACCTTTGGCAGGGAGGTGAGTACAATAACAAAGCTTTCTACATGCAGTAATCGGCATTTGAGAAAGACGCTGTGTGATTCCTAAATGAAGCGTAAAATTATTTAGACACTACGATTTATGTTTCCCGTAACCCAAGAGATTGTGTTTTGTGTGTGTGCTTCATAACCACTTCAGGCAAAGCAGAAATAAAAAATGTTGGCAAACAGTGGCCCAGATTCCTGCTTCCTCATTACAGACTAATCGAAAATGTGTAGCATAATAATTACACAACATGTGCTTTACTTTGAATTTAGAGCAAATTGTAACATTTAAATTTAGGGCTAGGCGAAAAAAAAATCTAAAAATGATATTTTCAGATACTTAGTAACAAATCTTCATATCATTCCAAACGTGTTTAACAATAAAACCAGCCGTTTAGAACAAATGTATGCTCTTATTAAAACACCTAATTCACTTCAGTCGCATTCCCACAGTGCCTCAGCCAACAATTCCCACAATGCAGCCTGTTTTCCTCTTGCATTGATATTAGCAGAAAGATTCAGCTCAGAAGCGGAAAGCTATTGAGATGCCAGCCAGCCCTCCAGGCCGCGATACAACAGAGTGCCATTGTGCACCCAGTTCTCAAAGGCCTAAAAAAAGGGGTCACCAGACATACTGGGGTGTTGTTTCCCCCAGACTCATTTTCATACTGTCTGTTGTAGGGTTATAATGTTCACCTTATATCTACTTATTTGACGTTGATGACATCATGCTTCAAAGCACAAAATCAATGTAACAGTAACACAAATTAAATATAAAATGCTTGTGCTGCTGTTGTTCTTGTTTTTCTTTGACACGAAATATCAACAAGGATAGCTTTCCAAGTCATTTGTTTTCTTCTATCCCTGTTTTTCCAGGAATACATCCACAAAATCAGGCAAAAAGACACTTCAATAACTGCTTTTAAAGATCAGAGACGAGACAGCATGCAAATTCTCTAGACCACAGGTCAAGGACCAACAGAAGGGAATTACAGCATGTAACAACGTTTCCACATACTGAGACAAGCACAGAATAACTATGCAGCTGCAGAGAGTATATAGCACACATAGTTTATTACAGTTCACAGTAGTTCACGTTATTATGGAGCAAAAGGTCAAACTGCGACGTCTTACACAATGCTTCATTACATAAGACATTATTCAAGATGAAAAAGCCACAGAAACAAGCTGCATGGATTTCCAAAATAAACACATTATAGGATTAAATGTTTTTGCATGCATTTTTTATAGTGTAAGCAGACATACAATTTCAGCACTGTGTTGTATGTCTGTTAACAAGTCACTATAAAGACAAACCAATCAAACATGAAAGGCCACGATGGGTGTGGACTTCAGTTCACGGTCCCAAAAATGTTATAGTCTTACCACTCTAAATGGAATCTTCATCACAATAAAACAGCTTCTAAAAGTTTGGGTGGCTGTAATTCTGTGTTACCATGAACAGAGAGATGCTCTTAGGACATTCCATCACCTTTAACAGAAGCTATAATTGTAGGGAAACCAACCACGCAAACAAACACACATAAAATGGAGGAGCTTGCAGTGTCTGAATGTGCTTGTCTCTCTCAGTTTCATTACAGACTTTTGATGATATGAACTAAAATTTAATAATCACTTTGTAATGCAACATAATGAAAAATGCTTGTACGTATTGGCTTAAAGGAATTGTTCACCTAAAAATAAGTGGGTTGGTTGGGATATCATTAAATCACAACATAAATAAACAGCTTAGAACATACAGCTTGAGTCAAATGGATCACCGTTTTGGGATTTGGTAAAAAAAAAAATTAAAAATGTATACATGAAAAAAATATTATTGCGTGTGTAAACTCAGTCAATGAGATAAACAGAAACAGAAAAAAATCTGAACACCAAACAAATGCAAAGTTCGAGGTCCACTAAACATTTTTAATGTTTACATGGAAAGCTAATGAAAACTAAATATTAAAGTGCACTACAACAAAAATGTGACTGCAGACACACACAGAAAAAGAAAAAACTAAAAGAAAAACATTTCAGTCTATCTTGGACTAAAAGATATTTGTGAAACATCTGGTTTGCTGACAATATTTGTATTTTTATTTAACAATCGTATTTATTTATTAAACATTCGTATTGTGTATTTTTATTTAACAATCCCTGGTCATCATCCACTTATACAGGGCAGAAAAAACAGCATTAAAATAAAGACAGAATAGTAATTTCTTTAAAACGTCTGTATCCATGCATAGCCATGACACAGACAGCCACATTCTAATGACAGTGGACTATGATCATCTTAACTGTGACAGCCAAGTATAATTGTGGGTCAGGGTGTGAAATAAACACAGCCTTAGAATGTAACTTCCTCTGAAGGTCAAGCTCAGTCACTATTATTTTGATACGACCAAGCGTTTCCTTCATCTACCACCTTTATGCTGATTGGCGACTATCATTTACAGACTACCACGTTGCATTAAATTCTGTTTTCACCCTGGAACATTTACTGCCATATCTTATAGTGACTCATTGTTGCATGTGCCTGGAAATTCAAATGAATATCAAGAGGAAGAAGCACCAACCAAAAACATCCCCTTCTTCAGTACACACACAGCTCTCTGTCTGCCACTTCTGTGAGTGTCACATTAATGCAAATACATGTACAGCCACAAAAATTAGGAAGGGGTCGTTGTACGAGCAGTGTAGATCTGTGAAAGAAATCTGCAGTGTATGCGCTGATGTTTTCCCATTTTCAAAGCTGTCTGCACGAGGCAGCACAAGTTCAGCGGTTGTGCAATACAAACAGCCACAGCTAAAGCAAGTATCGGCCCCCTGTGACTAGGACTGGTTAGCCTGCAGTCAGTTGTAACTGCCACTTTGAATTGTTTATAAAGGTTAGTGTTACAGTGTTAATTGTTGATAAGATCAGCGTTGAGGACAGTAAAATGATGCATATTTATATATAGATTTCATTTTGTCTTTAATGATTCACACTGAATTTCCTATTCAGTGAAATTCAAAAAGGAAGTGAAACGGTGACTGTTAATTGCTTAATCGGCGATACACAACATTGCTTTGAAAACAAAATTAAATGCAGAACATGGCACATATTTTTGATGCTTTTGTGCTAGTGGAGGCTAGTTATTGCGCTGGTACGGGTTGGAAATAGAAGAATACTCAAACTATTGAAGCCTGTCATTCAACATGTAAAACACAGATTTTACAAAGCTGGTAACGCTGGTGCGTGCTGCTCATTACACCTAAGGCAACGTATACTGGAGATGAACAACTTGTCATTTAGGAGACATTTTCTATCTGAGGCTATTTACATTGACTGCACACAAAACTGCCCTGAAGCAATTTAGGGAAAGTGTTGATAGATCTAATGGTGAACAGACCCCTTATTAACTCCTAGTTAAGATAACGTCACTTATTAACTTCTAGTTAACCCTAAGCTATCATGTCACATCAATACAGATCAAACCTGCTATACCAGTCCAGAGTCCTAACCAGTATACTACAACTACTGTAGAAAGATCGTTAGACTTGGAAAACACCAAATCTGCTAGTACAGCTGTTAAACACACTAGCTTGATAAATACTTTATTCCCAATGTCACAAAACTGCCTGATTGAACTATCCATTATGAAACCAAAGGGGTGAGCATTCACTCCACAGCACAATTTCCATAACATGCCAAAGCCTGTAGCATAGCATATGACAGTTGTGCTTATGAATGAACCTTTGTGTGTGCCTGTGTGACATAAACTCACAAGATGTATTACAAATCATTGCCGGACACTTAGTCTTCCACTATGTCCTTATTCGTTTCCTTGACACCTGGTGTGCTATAGAACAGGAACAATACACACTTCCACTTTAGCTTGACACTCAACAGGGGTCAGTCCTGACCTGACATAATTATAAAGGAGAATGGGATTTGTAGGGGAAATGATCATATAGACAGGAGCTCCAAAATTAGAGTCAGACGGATATGAATTAAACTTCCTCTGAAATGCTTAGCCTTATTCTTTCGTTTTCAAGAGACTTTGAACTTCTGTGCCTCTTCAGTCACAAACTGAACATAACAAACTGCTGCTCATTTGTCAATACTGTATTATATTTAACTCGTGAAATGATGTTTCGCAGTAAGAGAAACAATAAATCACAAGACACTTGCGGTGTCAGTAGGTCCACACGCATTCGCGGTAGTGATGTTAATATCCCAAACGTGTAGCTGCCTGTTCCGGAATTCACTTAAAATTCCCTATAGATTTGAGCCACAGACAGACAACTCCTAACCTCTGCTCTGATTCCCTGGGATCTGCCTCCGCTATCAGCTCCAGCCAAAGGAAAAGAAGATTACCTGTTGATTTTTAGAGCGAATGCTCTTCGCTCTGATGGTGGCAAAGAAGCCATACGAGTTAGTTTCAATCACTCCACACTGAGCAGCGGAGAGAAGGGGTGAGCTGTGACGATCGCAGATGGCATCGTAGACCTCATCTTCACGCTATCAGTAGCTTTGCTGGGCGGAAACTTCCGCATTTAACTTCAACCCAAACAGAGTGAAAACACGAGTGCACGAGAGAGACGAGAGAGAGAGAGAGAGAGAGAGAGAGAGAGAGAGAGAGAGAGAGAGAGAGCGAAAGAGAGAGAGAGAGTCTAAGCTCTTAAAGATGCAGATTACAGGGTGGGTTTAACTGATAAGCCTTTTAAATGGGTGACAAGATCCACCAATGTGACACAAATGCGCCTTTATCAGAATGACCCAGGGTACTGATGTTTTACTGATGTTTTTTTATAGTTGGGCATAATTTATTGACCCTTAATATAGTAAAATTTGTAACAAATAGTTTGTGTTAATACGCATGCTTAATGGTCATGGTTGAATAAGCTCCATCGGTATTTAAAAAATATTAGTAACTCCTAATTAGATTTTGACACTTGATTAAGAAGCGCTCCAACGTGTAATCAGAAATTAGGGAGCTAGAGCCCCCTGTCGGCCATGAGTTGCGCTGCCTTTACAAAACGTAAATATTGTGCAATGTCCTGTAATGGTTCGTTTCTCCCTTAAGGAATTAACCCTTAAAAAGGGTTCGTTCCTTTATGTCTTCCACTTTAACACTGTTAAACTATTAAACAGTTGTATTTACAATTGCAGTCATTTTTGTCCTTTTTGAAAAACAGAGAAAAATCCTGTGAAATTGTTATTTAAGATAGCTTTCACATTTTGGCAGAAGTAGAGAAGTTTTTAGCTGTGAAGCAGAACAGTTTTATAGTGGCTTGAGTCCAGCCTGGTTCTCTGCAAAGTTCAGCAACCTGTTGCAACAAGATCTCTGAGTTAAGAAAGACAAACCGTTATGTGATAATACACTATTATAACTAAGGCTTTTTTAACGTGAAAACGTGCTACATTACTTTTTCCTAGACCTTAATAGAAATATCTTAATTAGGTATCATTAAACCTCTGATTAACCATCTCTTACCAAACTTATCAAAGTTTATGCTCGTCTATAAACAAAAAGTAAAAATTCCATCGATCAAACGGTATGTGCATTTGTTGCCTTTGTATTTAAGTTGTTTTTATTTTATTAGTTGCTATTCGCTATTATTAGTTGCTATTGCTATTATTTTATTAGTTGCTAATACAATGCAAAATAAATATTAAAGCAACAGTTATAAACCCCGATCTAGGAACTGTCCGAGCGCATCACTGAGAAGTCGGGCTGTGATCGCGGACGCACAACCACATCGCTCAATGAAACAAGTGCAGTTTTAATATACTGGACAACGTTTTTGTTACGTTGCCAGTCATGTTTTAAAGATTATTTAATCGAAAATCTCGTATTCTGTAAAGTGTAAGTTGTTTCTCTACATGTTTTATTTGTAACGCACAGCGCTTCTAGCTCTGTAGTGATGCCAAAATACAACACACTAGCTATATACACACGTGTTTTGCTGTCAAATGCGCTACAATTACGAGTATGCTGAGATTTCTATGCGACCTCGTTACCCTGACTAGCAGTTCTGTTGTCTGATGTTGTTCATATTTTGCTTTAAACACTCATGAATAAATCGTACCATGTCATATACAGTACGTTAGTGTACCCGAACTAGTCTCGAGTCTGTGTCTGTAGGACTCATTAGTTAAACAGGTCTTCGTAATGGACGAATAAGATGAATGTCCAAGGTTTGTTCACATTAAGAAGCACACCGCACCCACCGCTCAGATTCCTGTTACGATCATTACTGGATACTTGGGTCAGCTTTTTTTACCTGTCACCCGTCATGTAGCATCTTTTAGGGTATAGTTTGTTGCTTGCAGCCAAGCATTTTAAAATATAGGAAATTATATATTTCTTTATATACAGGAGCTGGAAAGATGACCCTTTTAAATATTAACAGAGCAGCATAAACGAATAGCTGTTATACTTAATGAATTTGGATTTGTTGGATTTCTGCATGTTCAAACAGTCCCAGATTGCACTTACTATCATGACCAGAAGAGGGCACCATTGCATTTCGTAATCAGTGGCGTAGATGTTTAATAGTAGGTCTGAAATGCGTTCATTTCAGAGATGTTTTAGATGATATGGATTGTGATGCTGGGCTGAGCTGAGCTCCAGAAGTCAAACCCTTGCTGTGTTGTCCTGTAGGCAGTACTGTTTTGCACACGTTGAACTTGTGCTGTTTTGCACATCCTGAATATGTGCTGTTTTGCACAAGTTGAATCTGTGTTGTGTTGTTCTGCAAATGTTGAACCTGTGCTCAGCTGTGCTATTCTGCACATGTTGAACCTGTGTTCAGCTGTGCTGTTCTGCAAGTTGAACTTGTGCTAGGCTGTGCTGTTCTGTGTACGTTGAACCTCTGCTGTGTTTCTATGTGGGCAGTGCTCTGGAGAAATCTCTAGCTGTGAGTCAAGCAGGAGAGTTTTTTGAAGAGTGGCTGGAGCTAAGGAACAGCTGCCTCTGCTGCTCTGTGAAGTACGACCACTCAGACATCTCAAACCTGTCAAAACTGGAAATTGACAAATGCATGCTGTTTAAAACATGTAAAAATAAATAGACACCCATTTATGCATGTTTGCTTTTTATATAAATAAATTAAAAACTATTAAAAAATCTAATGGAGAAGAAAAGAAAGTTTAACTACGTTCTTCTAGAGACGACTGGTTTGGCAGACCCAGGTGATTATTAGAGCTTTATATATGATTCCACTTCCAACCTTTACATTTTAAATTATGGCTAATCGTCTTGTCCCTTTACAAGGGACCTTTGTAATGAGATCTTATAAGAATGTTTTTGTTTTTTTGTTTATGACAAAAAAGTCAGACATCTTTGTGCAGAAGGTTTTCCCTTTACAAAGCAAAAACAGTGTGCAACTATTTAGCAACCAAATAAAATAGAAATCAGTAGAAAGACAGGTAGGATCAACATCTCTGCAGCCAGACTGTGTTCTTGAATGACAGCTGTTAAGGGCCAGTGCCATGCAGGACCCCACAGACAATTTTGAACACAGAGCAGACGTGGCCTCTCTTCTCTGATCTGCACTGTCATTGGTTGAGACAGACCTGTCACTCCTGAGGGCCTCAGGGGGATAAGCCCCTCCCCTTCCCTGAAATGTGGTTGTGGGCTGAATGGTTTATGTATCTGATGTCTCTCAAGAACATTGCCTTCATTACACTTCTATCAAATATTTACAGTACTTTCTTATTCTACCCTGACAGTTTGACAAAACTCCATTATGTGAACAAGATGGCCTCAAATTATAACAGCAGACTGTGAAATAACTTTAGCAACAAAAGTTGGAAGGCATGGAAACAAACAAAGTGTACCTTGTAGTTGAAATTTTTTAAGCCACCCATAAAATTTAGTTATACATTTTAAAGTACATACCTGTACCCGCAGCCTGTTTAAATCCACTAACCTTCGTTTTACTGCAGGAAGTCTTGAGTGACTTCATAAATACTGCAGAGCAGAATATTGTGTTAAATTCAAGCAAGGATTGTATTCAAATAACACACACCTACCAAAATTTCCTTGCCAGTGTATTTTGCATTATTTTTATTGTATTGGAAATATGTATAGTAGTTTTGTCCCTATAACAGTGGAATTATTATCTTGTCCTGTTGTATATTTGGGACAAATAGTCCAGGTAATCTTTAGTAAACCTTGTATGTTTTTCATTTTACTTATATTTGTTGTTTGGGGAATGTTACATTTGGATATTTATATCCTATATTATATCCAATTTTGTATCTTTTCAAACCAGCAACTGTTGCTTCCATGTTCTGGATTGATGCTGAATTAGGGAGTGATGTCCACTTAGAACCCAGATTAACAAGTGTTCTGCAAATTGAGGTCATTGATGGTTTGCCCATCAATATGATTCAGTGTTCTTACTCCTCTTCCAGGTATTGTTACTGTCATTGATGCTGCATATGGAATTCAGGTATATTGCTTAATCCCTTGTGTCAAATATACTCTACCATCAACAAACACAAACATATTCTAATACATACAATGTAATAAGCATTTCTGTAGCTTGCAATGCTAAGATTATGAATTTGATTGCCATGGAATGTACGAATTGATAATAAACGTGCATAAATGTAAACGTAGCATGTTTATATAAAAAGTTGAATCTTAATTGCATGTCTTCCTGTGCGTTAATTGTGACACAAAAGCATTAAGAATTACGTTTACATGCACATGTATAAATGTATATACTATTAAACCTTCGGGTTTTGTAGCCCCCCTCCACCCATTCCTCCTCACACTTCAGGCTGGGAGCAGGACGGTGCTACTGACACCTGGGTAATAGGCTGCAATTTAGCCGGTGTCAGTCCTAGCAACTCAGTCTTTTTATTGCAGAAGTGGCACCTCTTCCTCGCCGGGGAGGAGGGCTTGATAGAAACCGAAGAAATAATGGATATCAAGGCAAATCACTGTAATGGGCCTGTCACCCTTTGTTCTGCCCTCATGTCACCTGGTGTATTCATACAAGCGATACTTCGGGGTTGCGTGGGGAGTCTCAGGGTTTGACTTGCAAAGACATGCCCATCAGGTGCCTTCATGTTCCTCGAGCTCAGCAAGTCAGATTGACAAACGTCAGAGTTTGAAATCTGTGCAGACAGATGGTGTGGCTGGTTTAACTCCCAATGCTCAAATGTTATTACATTTTGGACAAAGATTGTATGCAGACGATACTACCAACAAAATAAAGAAAATAAATTCAATTGTCATTTCAATAAGCAAACTCTTCAGATGTTATAAAATCCAGAAAATTCAATCTTAACGTCACTACATATTATTCAGTTTGCTGATATGCAGTGTATAGATCCGATGCTGAATGGTGTGGATGAGCAGTGTTCAAAACTGTTATACTAAATATACATCTATGTTGCTTGGCAACCATAAACAGCTTACAGTTGCATTAATGTTAACTATATTTGATAAAGAATTGTTAATAATCATTATTATTATTATTGTATTTAACTATTCTTTGCACTTTGCTGTTGCCAAAGGCAATAATCCACAAAAGGTTGTGCATTACATTTATTTTACCACAGTTAAGAGAGTGTTTTGAAAATGTCATATTTTTATCAAAATGTCACAGAATGTCATAAAATACTGTAAAATGTAAAATCACTGTAACATCGCCTTTTGTGGTTTATTGCTTTATTTGATTTGATTTAGTCATAATAAATGTTTAACCTATTCGTACAGGTTTATTCCAGTTTTACTGTTAACTTATGTACAATGTTACATTATCTTTTAAAGATTTATTACTGCAGTTATTTTGTATTTATTTCCTTTTAACTGTTAGTCTTGTAGCACCAAATAGAGGAGAAGCCAGACGGTCCTGTCAATGAGGCAGCTAGGTAAAACCTAATTTCATTCTTTTGTATGGAATTATACTGTTAAAATACTGAACAGAAAACAAATCGTCAATTTACAATGTGCACAGTTACTTCACTCCAGCAATTCTCTGGAAGTTTTCCAGCTGGCTTATATTATTGCGGAAGTTCTTAAGAATATTCCATGCATACAGTGAATTGTAGCTCAAACAGCTGTTTAAGAGTCCAGAATTCAGAGAGTCCAGTCATTTTTTACAGAAAGTAAAAAATTGTTCAAAAAGTTTGTTCCCTTTTGCTTATTATCCCATTCTGGTTTAAGCATCCTGTGTGCGTCAGTTAGAGTAAGGAAATCTGAACTTTTGTACAAAGGAGTTTGATTAGTGACCCAGAAATGCAAAATCACAAACTTTTTATTGATTTCCCATCATAAGAATGAACATTTTAAAAATCCTAAAACTTTATCTTGATTTCCAGTTTTACATTTGGAATTCCAAAATTTGAATGTAGTTATTCAAATTCCACTGTATGTATTTTTACAGTGCCTCATGTGTGGTCTTTCAAAATATAGTTTGTGACTGTTATCTCTATTAAACATTACAGCTGGCGTCTTTTGGCATTAATGTAAACTATCTGATTTCAGCCCAGCTCTTTGCCCGTCACCTGCTGCAGTCTGGTGTTGTTTTTGGGGTTTGCAGGCATGTCGGAATGCTTACAAGTGTCAGAGGCCATAAAAACCTTCTCTGGTCTCTGTTTATGTTTTCCTACCACGCAAAATGGTGGCGCCTTTTGAGTGTGGCACAAACCATACCACCCACACACAACCCGACAACAGGTCGGGGGTGAACGTAACACAACAAAGAGTGTTTACACACTTAGTCACTCACACACATTTAGTTTCAAAGGGAGAGTGGGACATTGAACACCGAGCAATAAAGAAGGAACGGAATGAGATGCTCTCGAACTGTATTGTTCTATTGATGTATTGTAGTGAAGTGATCACACATACTTGTGTACAGCAACTTAAATACAGCCACGAATGTTTCATTTTTTATGACGAATAATCCATATGGGACGCTCTGAGGTGTCACTCGCTTTTGTCTCAGACACACATACAGGCATTTAGACAAGATGGGCAGCATTTATCAGGTGACTGTGAATGGTGTTGAATGCAGGGCTCTTTTTACTGCAGGCAGATAGTTGTTGCTGATCTGACCATCATCAATAAGACTGATTTTGTGAATGAGATTGAGCTTGGACAAATCAGAGATGCAGTGAGGTGAGAACTGTACAACCTTTTGTAATATTGTATGTTTAATCAATGTTGTGATCCAACCCATTTATGGTGTGAAAAAATGAGCAAAAAATGTGTATACTTACACTGAAGGAAGGACCCAAACCATTTTATAGAGACTTGGAGGTGAGCACACATGAACGCACAAAAAACACTGGTTAACAATGGGCAGAGGCAATGTTAAAACACATACATACACACACACACGTTAAAAAAATAACTGTGCATGTTGCACCCTGCTACTCTATTTCAAGCTTGCACTTTAATCTCGCACTGCGTGCAGCAAATGTCTTAGGAGCAATTAGATATACTATTTAGACTGCATACACATGGCTTATGTTGATTTAAGACATTCTTTGTTTTATTTATAGATAGACTGACTGTCATAAATAATTATTTGACATGGAATCATTGGCCCAGATGGAGTCTGCAGATTTTATTTTTCATATTTTTGATGCTTTTTCAAAATAAATCTGCAGAATTCTTCATGCAAGGCATGAAATATATAGAACTTTGTTAATGATAAACTGCTTAGTTAAGTTATGCTTAGTTACATTTAGCATTGGTAATGTCTGGGAATTCACTATATTTTCTTTTCCCATAGGGTGTATCTCTCACAAGTATTAGATCTGCATTGTTTCGATGCTAAAGATAGTGTGAGGTATGTGTTTACTGAAGATACCTTTAAGAATTACAGTACTTTATTCTCGAATAAGTACAGTGGTGATGTACACAGTTTCCCCCCCAGTATTTTGTGTATCCGACAAGGATCAAACACTCCATTATCTCATGCTAATTTTAATGACTTGCACAAAAACAAAAAATGAAACCCTTTTTTAAAGTAATTACAGTGCATCAGTATAAATATGAATAGGACAGCCCAGCTGCAGAGGATTATAGCCTGTATCAGCAATAAAAATACAGAGGGAACGATTCTTTACATGCACCTCCACACAGATTGCCTTTCAGCCCCGACTGTGTCCCATTTGCCCCCCTGAGCACAGGCTGCTTGTCTGGTATGACCCCCCTCTGCCCTGCTGTGTGGTACTCACAGTCCAGTGAATAATCCACAGAGGCGCGTTTGCTCTCTCCGCGGGGTCAGACTCCTCTCACTCGCTTTCTCACGCTTTATTCTCTCTTTTTGAATTAAGCTCAGTCTTAATATTACTTAACCCGAAAAGCTTTTCTGCATCACATCGGCAGTGGGATTAGTGTAGCTGAACTCTTTGAAAGGTTTTAGCTAAGACTGTACATCTGTCTGATGCATTTGGGTATGTAAGAGGCTGTTGTTTATTGAAGGTATTTGACAATTATTTACTGGTATTTTACATTTAAATGTTCCTAAAATCTGGTTGGGTTTGTGTTGTGCAGGTTAGCTGAAAAGATACAGCTGGTGAGAACTTATTTTAAGCTAATATATTTAATTTGACATGAATGATAACATACCTTTCTGTCAAATACCTTGGTGTTGAGCCGACAAAACATTAAAAATTGTTCCTGTTGTGAAAAAGTGTTCCTGTAGCTGAGTTGGTAGAGCATTGCGCTAGCAACGCAAAGGTTGTGGGTTCGATTCCACGGCCCACTGACAAAATGTATAACTTGAGTGAACTGTAAATCGCTTTAGATTAAAGCGTCTCCCAAAATACATCTTTCCTAGGAATGTGCTGAGAAAAATAGACATAACCTAGAACCATAACACAGTACAATCTATTAAATAATCTGTACGTCTACCATTCACATATTAAATATTATATTTATTGTCAGATTAAATGTAACATCAACGTAGTTTTTGAGAACTTGCTTCATTTCCTTTTCCTTGCTGAGTTTCTATACCCTGAGCACATTAAAAGGATTATAAACATAATGCAGTATTAAGAACTATCCAGCTTTTACTGTGAGTTCCTGCAAAGTCTCAGTAGAAACCTACTAAAGTTTGTTCAGACCAGAAGCTTATGTTGTCAGTTTATGTTAAATGTTGTCAGTTTCCTTGTATCTTAGAATCCAATTCTCTTATCATTAGATGAGTCAGTTTCCCGCATTCACCCGGTCTGTACCACCCTCCCCCCGTTGAGCCGAGCTGCACTGCTCTTTTCATGTAAATTAGCCCTGATTTCTGTTGTTATTCTGAGGAGAAAAAGGAAGTGTGTAACTCTAACACAGACAAACAATGGCTTAAATATCAAGGGCTGTTGTAGCACCAAGAGGAAACTTGTTTAGGTGTCAAACTAACATATTTAAAGATTATTATTGGAAATGAATCAGAAAAATAAAGGATTTATAAACAGCCAATCAATTATCAATTCTTGCTGCTGGTTTGAAAATTTCGTTACAGAAAATCCACAAGTTACCACAGTCTGAGTTTAAAAGAAGTTTATTTATTAAAATAAGTATTCAACACCATACGCCATTTGACTTATTTCAATGTTTGTTCACTCTACACCCAACAATCTTATTTATAGTCATAAATTTTGATCATGTATTTGAGTATGCTGACTGTAACCTTTGAAGTACTATTAATATATTAATTCAGGTACAAATGCTTGTTGCATGTAAACATTTCTAAAATGGTCTGTTAGTTAATGACTTTTTAGTGAAATTTAGTAAAATAGAAAACAGTGAAATAGATTTTTTTCTATAGAATCTACAATGGGGAAGTGAATTAAGAACAAAGCAGGATTGGCAATGACGGTTATTTGATTAAAGGCGAATATAAAGACTTCCCTATGTAGTGTGCATTATATCTAATAATAAGACATTAGGGTCACAGCCATGTGGAGCACTGGGATAGCATATCAGATGCCTCTAGATTCAGTCCTGGAGATACATTCTCTTTTCTTTGTCTTTTCTACAGTTTCCTGTCACATAAAGGCATAAATACCCATAAAAACAGAACTTCAAACAGAAATGTCTCCTTCAATTAAAATATTTAGTTCCTACAATGTAAATGGTGTATAGAACATTGCTATGCATATGTTCTATATAGATATAGAAAAATATCTATAGACTATGGATGGATTGGTAGTTGCCAGTTGCTATAGTAAATTGCTCTTAGTGTAAATTGAAGATTGTGTTTTGTGGCAGGGGATCATCTCCTTCCAGCAGAAACAGAAGAAGTTGCTAAAGAGTCCATGAGCTTTATAGGCTGGATGAGACTTCAGAATTATGTGAGTTGAGATTACAAACACATGCTCATGATTGGTCACAAGAGTATACAAATACTTCCAGATATTTTGCTTAACAGATCTCTGGTAAAGATTCATGTGCCTGTTAATGCTACATAAAGAACAACCAAGTGTAAAATTGTGCTTTTATAATTGTAAAAATATATATTTTTTTACAATATTTACTGTTTACCCCCTTTCTTCAGGTTGAAACCTTGATGGTGAGATTCTGAAGAAAGAGTTCATTTCTGCTGCATCATACAATACAAACATGGAGTAGATGATACCTGACTCAAATTTTGGAAAATCTACTAGTCCGGGTATAAGACACTGCCGTCTCTATTTCAGATGTTTGATTTGTTCAATTTTAGTGCATTCAGAATGGACCTAAGTTGCAAATCTCACCTCAGTTGTAGTTGTTTTTAAACACAAAGTGTTAGAAAATTGACAGACATTGAATGCCAAGCATCTGTTTGCCATCTTTTAAACCAGTAAAACTGAAAGTGACAGTGTTTTTGGCACAATTTTTTTTCACATTTTTACTGTTTAATTGTCATCTTTGAAAATGTATTTTGGGAAATTCTGAAAAACTGTTTTAAAAATTATTTACAAACATTAGTCTGTTCTGCTAGTCATCTTAAAGTCATAGCTGTATTTCACTGTTTTAGTATTCAACTAAAACAGTAAAATAAATGTGGTCTTAAATTATTATTCTGCTAACTCTTCTAATGTGTTAAATTTTGTGTCTTCCTTACAATGTGAAAACCAGCCCATTTAACACCATTCATCTCTGTTACAAGGTGAGAATGTGGCAATTTAAAAAGTTGTTAAAGATTAGGAAGAACTGGGGTTGGTTTTTTAATACTTTGTGGAATCTCTCTGGTGGCCCACACATGATAACAAAGAGCACATGAAAGCCTATGTTTAAAAATGGCTTGTCATGACTCATAGCAAGA
This sequence comes from Botia kubotai, assembly GCA_036877585.1. Lineage (NCBI taxonomy): Eukaryota > Metazoa > Chordata > Actinopteri > Cypriniformes > Botiidae > Botia > Botia kubotai. The sequence continues at coordinate 25,221 of JAZGTI010000748.1, read as the reverse complement.
GAAATTACAACCCCAACACTTAATACACATGACCAGTACACAGAGATATATATCTCTGTATACACTTGCATAAGACATTCATAAAAGATTTCTCTAAAGTTCAATTAAAGTTTCTCGAAATATGTTGTTCATTTGTGCAAACAAAGTCTGGTCTCCTGGAAGAAATAAAACAATTTGCTATTTAACACAGTGTTTCACACTAGACATTATTTACCAGTCAATATTTATCACGGCTTGTTTTATTAGAATCACAGAGATTGAGTACAATCAGTTAATGTTCTTAAATTCATATCAATGACTGTTGTAACAGTCAAGAGTTCTGTTAGTTTAAACAACTTTCAAGTACTCTCAATTTACATGCATCCACTTCCACGCCATCCGCAGATGAGGAAGTGAACAGTGGCCTCCAACCCCTTTCATTTGCAATTGAGATAAGCGCAAACAGTTTTAACACGTATCCGCGCACAAGAAGGTTTGCTTTGAGGATTGCTCTGCTAATTCTTGCCCTCCAATAAAACGCGCCCCTGCACTGTAGCCCAAAGCCGCACCGTTTCCTATTCGATTCTGATGGTGATAGGCTCGTTTACCGCCATTCTTCATTCGATGCGGGGAGCCGGGCCACGGCCATTTTCATGGTCGCACCACCTGCGGGTATGTTGAGGTGACAAACCAAACGAAACCCAGGGGGTATCGGGGAAAAATCAGTCTTTTAAACCGGTAGTTAGGCGTGGTGTGAAAATTCACCATTGCGCATTTCAGCTCCCACTGCGCTAACCTGCTTCTGAATTAGACTATAATCCAAAAAGGTCTTTTAGAATAATTAGAGGTGACTTTATTTTAATGGGATAACATACAATCTTTCGTAATTTATTAATTATTGATGAATGCTTTTGAAGTTTAGTAAAAATATATACTAAATAATATTTGTGACAGTTTATTAAAACGTCTAATTGCCGTTTTTTGCATTTCTGTCCAAAACTTTAAAGCCCCTTTTGATCTAATAGTATTTTAGTAGATTTTATATAAATACAGACACGGGTATTTCCACGGTAAATAATAATTACACATCTATTACATAATACAAGGGTTTTCTCTTAAAGATTGTGTGTGGAAAATGTACCCCCTTTAAAAGCAACAGATGTGTGATATAGTCCAAACGAATTTGTAATAGTTTCTGAATTACAATTTTAGACATATTAGCCAACTGTATTAAGGCTTTGTAGTTATAATTTTCAGCAACAACAACAACAAACACTTTTAATTACATAGTAACGTTTGGCAAAATAAACTTTTTATAGTACAGCATGCCAGAACATGAGCACGGAACAGTAGAAGATACCTTAATGAGATGTTTAGCACCCGTATCTCATATGATATTGTTTAAAGCAGGTCAAAGCCCCCACACCTGCTTGACTGTCCCAAATTCCCTGTGGTGATAGTCCACTCCTATTGGTTTGACCATCCACGGACCAAAGACAGTGTGTGTGTGGCCCCTCATAAATAGCCCACATTTCCAGGAGTCCAGCAAACCAGCCACAACCACTGCCAACCACAGATCACCTCTTTTGCATTTGGGGTCCACAATCATGACCCTTTCCAATGATTACGAAGACGTCCAGCGAACCTCCAACTTTTTAGAGGAGGATGAAATAGACATCGTTGGAGGAGACCACAGCGATAGAGAATATTTCATGCCTTGCAAGGACACTTCGGAGATGGGCTCTTCAGACATGGACCATTCAGAGACCGAGTCTTCTGGGGAGTGCGAAAACAGCTTTTACGCGGAGGCCTCTGCAACATCTGCCGCAAAACAAACTTCTGCCGTCAAACCCCCATATTCCTACATCGCTCTCATAACCATGGCCATCCTCCAGAGTCCGATGAAGAAACTGACGTTGAGCGGTATCTGCGACTTCATCAGTAACAAGTTTCCATACTACAAGGAGAAATTCCCGGCTTGGCAGAATTCCATCAGGCACAACTTATCACTTAACGACTGCTTCATCAAAATCCCGAGAGAGCCCGGTAACCCTGGTAAAGGGAACTACTGGTCACTGGATCCTGCATCCGAAGACATGTTTGACAATGGCAGTTTTCTGCGCAGAAGAAAAAGATTCAAAAGGAATCAACCGGAATTCACCAAAGATGGCCTAGTGCTTTACCACCCAACGTTAAGTTATCGACCATATGGGCGACCCTACTGCGTTTCGGGGACAGTGCCAGCCCAGGCTAATCCTATTGGATATTTGCCAATGCCGGATGGCATAAGGGTGCCACCTCCATATTTTCAATATCAGACTCTGAACATCAAGGTCCACGAATCTTCAGAAATTGCGCAAAGACCCGAGCACAAGACGCAAAAGTGTTCGTTTAGCATCGACAGTATCATGGCCAAATCTCCGAACAAAAACTCCCCTCGTCATCTCATCACTGACTACAGTTACTTATTTCCAAGACCAACATCTTGTGTTGCTCCACAGTTGTTACCAGTACCAAGGACTCCTGTGCTTAAAACGGTTTCTTTTACAGACATCCCAAGAATGGTGTATCCACATTGTTAAACCGTTGTGGTCGGTGTCTAAAAGCGTGGGAACATAATTTCTCTTTTTAGTATGTTATGAAGATATTTCTGTCATTGTAAATTGCTTTTATAGTTTTAATGTAAATAAATAAAAGGTAATATATTTGTTCGAGAAACTGCTGTCTAAAATGCTTTTAAATTTGTGTATTCAAATGTCTGTTTAAAATAAACTATCATTATCAAGTTTAAATTGTGTTCTCTTTATTTTCAGCTTATAAGTTTATAAACAATAAGGGAAAAGTTACTTCATTCTATCCAAGTTGAACGCGAGACTTTACTAGTGAAAGGTGTTTTTAATCACTTCGCTATTTACTGTTATTTTATCCGTAAGTGGATAGATTACGCTGATAAATAAGATATATTTTCTTTATTAGCAATATTTTTATAATAGTTGGATAAATTAATCATTTTGAGCTTGTGAGAGGATTCACAGTTTAATGGATATAAATAATTGTGTTCCGTTAAAGGCTGGAAACAGAAATGTTTTAATAATAATTTAATAAAATTTCAATTGCAACACCGCTTAGCGCACTCTCGAATTTCTTTATCCATCTTTTTTGTGGCACTAGCTCTGTATTTGCCACCTCCATTACTTGACCACAAGAGGGAGACTGATACTCATGAAATGAGTGACATTTGTACCTTTTTTTTTCAAAATACTGTAGACCAACAAAAATGCGGGGGCTTAAGCTGATTTATGTTTTATTTTTTAAAAACATGATTTTCCAGTGGAATTGTGTATTTTTTACATCATGAAAGTGTAAAATTGTAAATTATTTACAAATAATTACTTATAACAAATTGGCTATTTGTCATAATTTAAAGGCCTATATTTATATATAACCTACTAATTCGTATCTTTTTTTTATCTTTTGGACCATTTTACATGATTAACGCTGTAAATAAATAAATACATGTGTAATGTTGTTACACTGTGCGCCAGGTAAGAGCTGCTTTAATGTTGGCCACCTTTGCGCTACTTTATGAACGAGTGCGCCACGGACAGTAGAGGCGTCTGATTACACAGCAGCTCAGCGGCACTTTTCGTTCCCCCACATCATGGGCTATTTTTGGCCAGAGCGTTAGCTGATTATATACAGTTTTGTATCCTCCCTGCCTTTTTGTCAAGCTAAATGTGCGGATGACAGCTCGGGGATAGGGTGTCGATGCGCGTAACACCTTCTATTGGACTATTCTTTGGCTTTTACATAACTTAGTCTGTATATTTTCTGGCTGTATACCCACAGTCTGGCCCGGTGCGATGTGAGGACAGCTGTCGCACACTGGTTTTCCAAAAAAGCGTCACGGGACGCGTCTTAATAATCCACTCTTTTACCGAAGCGCACTGCGCCGTGGCGCACCCTTCTAGCTGCCTCTGTTTCGGCAAGTTTGAGAGTCCAATGTTTCGTTGCGTTTGAAGATATTTAAAACGCACTGTATCTCACCTCATTCTTTTTCAGGCAAGTGTTTTAAGAATACTAAGCGAATCACCAAACGCGTCCCTGAGCGTTTCAGAAGATCATGGAGACTAATCCTATTCCAGTTTTGACTATTCAAACTACTCCTTACGATGACCAGAAACCAGGAACAAACGGGCTGCGAAAGAAGACTGCTGTTTTCGAAAGTAAAAAGAACTATCTTCAAAACTACATTCAAAGTGTCCTGTCCTCCATCGACTTGAGGGACCGTCAAGGATGCACTATGGTAGTGGGCAGCGATGGAAGATACTTCAGCCGGACTGCGACAGAAGTCATCGTACAAATGTCAGCTGCCAACGGGGTAAGATGGTGTTATAGTGTATTTTAGTAACAGTGAAACTTAAATCCCATCCATGTCCTGGCAGTTGACTTAACTGAAACATTTCCAAAAGCATTTACTAAAAGTACCCACAGTCCATTTTTCTTTTGTTAATTACGAGAGTTTTGAAAACATATGCACTAAGGACATCTAAAATGTATTTATTTAAATACTGGCTATAACATATTATTTGTATGTTTGGAGATGTTTAGATTATTCAGACGCAGCGTAACAGTGTGTGGATTTATTGTTCAAAATTTCTTAAACATGATAATGGCAAAAATAAACAAGAGTTTGTACATCTGGACTTTTATCCCATGAAGGGAAAATATCGCAGATTGGACGGCGCGTTTTGTTGCGAATACAGTGGAGCGCTAAATGAATGAGTTATGAGAGAAAGTTTATAAGAACTAAGTTTCTGTGCTGACCCAGGCAGATGTAGCATATCCTATGTGATGTGCCATCCCTCCACCCTCTTCCTGCGTGTCTTCTGCTTCCCTTGTTTTGACATCTCTGGATTTACGTTAGAACCAGCGGGAAACCCAGGGTATTTGGCCACAGGCCAAGATGCATTCCATCAACGCAGTTCAACAACCGTTATAGTATATTTTATTGTTTATTAAATGAAAGTTTTGTCGAATTCCGTTTGCTCACGTAGCATGTTATTTTAAATCCATTTCCTCTTTTAATCATTATTTACATTATTTCATCATTACTGCTACATTATTCAGCCCTAGTTGTTTTTTTGTAAATTACATTCTTCTGTACAAACTCAGTTACTCCCAGAGGTTTGATATACAAAGACTGTGATTTCCACAGCAGCATGTATCCAAAACCAACGCCTTATATGGATAATCTGCTCAAAGCTTGCTGGGGAATACAGTTAACACTCACTGAGACATGCAAGCAAGCAAGTGGGGCTGCAAAAAATGCAATGCATCACTCTAGAGAAGTACTTAAATAGCATATTATTCTAACAAAAGAGCAATGCCAAAAACCTATAGGGATACTGCGCTTGGTCATCATTGTAAATGCTTGAGTGAGAGATGCCAAATAACTCACTATTAATAGAAAGTGGCTGATCTTGTGAAGCTTAATGAGTCACAAAGTTTCTGAGATGTCCAGGCTGCTGTGTTTGACTGTCTTGTAAGCTCTACAGTAAGTAGAAGCATAGAAACAAACAGGATATATCAATAATCTGAAGCCTGCAAAAAGGGCTTCTAATTGATGACAAACGATTTAGTGTCAGGTTCCAATTAAATTAACCATTGTTTGTGTCTTCTGCAAAGGAAAAACCTGAAGAAGTCTGGGAACGAGCTTTTAGGCAGATTTACTTGTCAATCTAGTTTGCAGCATTAGCCCTGTTTGGCACCTCTGAAGGTTGCAGGTTTAAATCCCACCTTAGATGCAACGATGTTATGACAGTTATGATAATCCCAACACAACAGGTCAAGGTCTGGAAGCAAAGAGATTCTATTCAGGATCTAAAGAAGCATTTGACTAAGAATGTTATTTTATTATTTTTAAGTTCAGTGTAATTTCAAAGTAACTACAAATAATTTAGCTTTAGAATTGCTTAAAATAACTAAAACTCTCCAAGTAGTAGAAAAATAATTGAATATGCTTTTGCAACAAGCAGGCAAACATTGTTCCAGAGTTTCTTTAGATTTACATTTTAGAACATTCCTGAATCATAATCAAGGAATAAAAAAAGTGTTTCACATTCAATCTCTTTCAGATAGGACGTCTGGTCATTGGACACAATGGGATTCTGTCCACCCCAGCTGTGTCCTGCATCATCAGAAAGATAAAGGCCATAGGTGGGATTGTCCTCACAGCAAGCCACAGTCCAGGAGGCCCAGGAGGAGACTTCGGCATCAAATTCAGTGTCGCCAATGGAGGTGAGAACGTTGTTATATGGCGCAGCAGCACCCTGCATGCACATTCTGCAGTTCCTCACGGAATGATAACGATGACATAGTGCCTTAAATATGCAATCTGTCACATCAATCGCCATGTCAACAAAGTCATGCCCTCTAAGCTTAACATAAAGCTGTCATGAACAACTATTTCCAGAAAACACAATACAACCCCAATTGTAGCCACACAGCACACAGTGTCAGAGAACATATCTTCTTTCCAAAAACAGATGTTTCTTGTTTTATCTCAAATGTATATTTTTTATATTAATAAATAATTATATTTATATTAATTGCTATCTTGTGACTCAGAACCAATGTATTGTTAGATGGAAGCATGTGAAGTTGTGTTGAAGTTGTTAATGTTTCTTTTGTTAAAAGGACCTTCTCCAGACACTGTAATGGAAAGGATCCACCAGGTGAGTCGCACGCTGGAGGAGTACGCCATCTGTCCTGACCTCCACATCGATCTGTCCCGCCTCGGCCGCCAAGACTTTGACTTGGAGAACAAGTTTAAGCCCTTTAGAGGTGCTCAATATAAACATCGTTCACTTTATTCACAAACGTTTTGTTTACAAACTATGTACTATGAATTCAAATGTTATTTCTCTGTTTCTAGTTGAGATTGTGGATTCTGTTGAGATCTATCTGAACATGCTGCGTGGGATTTTTGATTTTGGTGCCATCAAAAGCTTGCTGACGGGGCCAGAGCAGCTGAAAATTCGAATAGATGCTATGAATGGAGGTAAACCCTTTAAGATCTATCCTTCATCACAACAATCTAAATGTAGATTCATAACTTAATATCTTGTGTTACAGTCATGGGACCCTATGTCAGACGAATCCTATGTGATGAGCTTGGGGCCCCAGCTAACTCTGCTGTGAACTGTGTCCCTCTGGAGGACTTTGGGGGCCAACACCCCAACCCTAACCCTGCTTTTGCTGGACCATTGGTGGACTCTATGAAGGGGGGAGAGTTTGGATTTGGGGCTGCTTTTGATGCAGACGGGGTGCTTATCTCTTACCATCTCACAGCTGTTTACAAATAGCTTTGTATTGGCACATAAACACAAAAAACCTAAACGCTTAATTAATGTCCCTCAAGTAAACGTATACTAAATCAGATTACTGTAGAGCATCACTAGCTTCAACCTGGTCTGAGTCGTGTTTTGATAACAAGGCTTTGTCATTTGTATCCGTTTACATATTTATTTTATCAAGTTTACATATATTGTTTGTTTCTATATATCATGTCACCCGCTGCCATATTTTAACAGTCTATTGGTTTGTGTTTATGTAATCAGGATCGTTACATGATCATGGGTCAGAATGGATTTTTTGTGAGCCCGTCAGATTCACTGGCTGTGATGGCTGCAAACCTCTCCTGCATCCCTTACTTCAGTCAGAGAGGAGTACGAGGCTTCGCTCGCAGTATGCCAACCAGCACAGCCATTGACAGGTAACACACCCATGCTACTTACCTGTCTAGAAAATTAAGGCCTGGTTGTGTCCAAAGGACTTTGATAGGACATAACTTGCTTTCCTAGGCTCTCTAGTTCATAGCTGTTTAAGGAAAAGACAGTAAGCTCTTAAAATAAATTGATGATCAAGAAAGAGATCCTCCTTCTGAGCTTTCAACATCTCTGTTAGTTTCCTGTCTCTCATTCCCTCCGATGCGTGACACTGAGTTAAAGTAGTAGCGATGGGCCAGAGGTTACAGTGTGAAGACTCACTCCCTAAGAATATCAGTGTTAGCTCAACCCTATGCTCATGCAGAGAGCATTCACCCCACCAAAAATAACATTCAGGGTGCATCATGGTAAGGACCTCCTTGCTCTGACGCACGATATTGTACTGTGTGACATTTAGATGATGTTTGTTAAAACTGAAGCAGATCGTCTTTTTTATTACTTAAAATACTTCCCGCTCATCCCAGTTTAATATGCAGAATCAACTGGATTTCCTATTAAAGTGTCAACACTGGCTCTCGGGAGCTTTTAAAACATTGCCCTTTTTGTTTAAGCATTCTGACCAACCCAACACATCAACATTGGCTCAACCAGTTATGTGAGTACAAGTTTGGCGCTTCCGGAGACAACACTTAAAACATGACAAGAAACACCCTTATTAATTCTGGCAGTCAAATGGGAAGTGATGTCATTCAGAGCTGCCCACTCAGTCATTTAATCAGCCATTATGTATTATGTCATACCAGCAGAATTAGGCCCATCAATTTTCCCCCATCACTATTGTTTTTGTTCGCTGACTTCTTGGAGGTTTTGCAAATGTTAATGTAATGTCAGAAGCACACTGCCAAAAAGACTTAAACTACTGGTGTGACTAAGAAACAGAGGTGAGGGTGGATTTGGCCTAGAGTTGTAGGTTATGCTATACAGTCATCTAAGCACTCATTTTGTCTCATTTTTTCCATTCTGTAAAATAATGGATGTTTAAGTAATTGTAAAGGAAATAAAATATCCTTGTTTAAGTAGCTTTAAAAATGCACCAGTAAACACATTTTAGTGTTAAAAAAGGACAGGCCCATACAAAGCTGTCTTATGACCTCATAAGACTTAGAATCTCACATAGTCGCAAAGTTTAACATAAAAAAATTATCGCTTTCATTATGTGAAGCTCGGACGTTTAGCGAATGTCTCATTTTGTGCTTTACAGAATAAAATAATACAGGACTGAACTGTTTCTCTGAAGTGTGACAGTCTCCAGAGATTTGACTTGCTGGAGCGACTCAAACCTTTTTAGGTGACGAGCAAGCTCTAGACTGTGGCTGTTTACATTATGAATCTCTTAGAAGCACATGTTTGTGTCAGAGAACTGGAGACAAATATGCTGAAGCACGCATGCGCTGTAGGTCTGGTGTGTGTCTGGTGTGTGTGTTAATGTGTGAATGTGTTTGGGAGGTGAGGATGGAGATTGAGAGGAAACATCTGCCTTGCTCTCTGTACTTGGGAAGGGAAAAAAGAGTGTGTGCCAATATGACCATGCACTGAAGACGAACTGTTAAAATATGCGTGTGAGACAATATGTGCCCAAACCATTATGACTCTTGCATGCTCACCAATACCATATTTTTAACACATCTAAAATCATGTGCATGAACAGATAAATAATGTGGCCAATTTAATTTCCAAAGTTTGTACTTATTACTTTCAACATGTTTTGTTGAACTCTGGGACTGATCATTTTGTCCAACCTCATCAGCGTGTAATGCTGTTTTACAAGTTAGACTTTATAAGGTAGTGATAAACTGTTTTTTTATGTTGCAAATGAGCAATTTCAAGCTTCGCTAGTATTCAAAGACTTGCTTTAAAAAAAATTTAAGATACGTCGAAGTGTTTGATTGGAGGAATTTGAATGGAAACTAAATTAAAACTGCCTGTCAACTCTAGCTAACATGGCTGCCAGCTGATAATTGGGTTTCATTGCCAGGTTGTGGTTAGAAACAGCTGCTTCTGGCTTTAAAATCCAGCAAGGCGTGTTATTTTCCAAGAAAATTTTTATGCTCAAAACATACAGGATTTTTAACATAAATTCAATTGCACAAAACATTTAAACGTGTGCACTGTAAACAGAATATTCAGAGGCTGAATTAGGTGTGGTGCTGCTTGTGTTGGCCACTAATATGAATATCAATCATCAAAACAAGTCCAAAGGTCAAAGATTCAAGTTTGCTCTCTGTGTGCCAGGTTTTACATTCTATTCTCTGTCCCTGGAGTAAATAACACTTGTTTTCCCATGTTTTGTAACTCCACCCAGGAGTAAACAGCTGCATCCCAAACCCTTCATTTATCTATGGTTATTTATTTGGTTATTTGTCTGTTCATCTGATGAGATCTCGGCAAATCATTACCCATAATGCCAAATTGCAGTCTGAAAATAGTTATTTAGCCAAGTTTCCAAGATCAACAAACAATGGAGGAGACTTGTTATTGCTTTTCTTGTTTTCTACATTTTTGGAGCTCCATTAGAGAGGATGGTGGTGTAGAAACAGGAAGTATCAAGGGAGGAGAGAGGTGAACAAAACTGAGAAAGGACAAGCTGGTTTTTGAACCTGAGTCACCCCGTAACGCTGCTATACTATAGTTCAGCACACTGCCCATAAGGCTATGGCTCCAATTTCCTGATTTAGTTTATGTTGACACTCATTTTGTTCACAAATACCTACAAATTAAAACAATTCTTCATACCTGTTATATTAACTTGTATTAATAATGTTGTACAACAACATTATTAGTGTCCATAAACTAAGCTGAATTAATTTCAACTCACAAAGACAGAATACAGAAGTTTAGCAAGTACAAACAGAAGACTAAAGTACTCTTTATTACTCCAGATACATGGCTGAATCTCAAAACAAATGTCAGCCAAATTGTCAGGATGGTTTGGTTCTGCTTTTTGCCTTATAAAGGTACTGGGTTAAGCATATAAAATATGTAGTTTGATTATTGTATTAGTCTAAAAGAATAGGTGTACAACCAAAAATATAAATAGAATCAAAAAAATTAGTTTTGCAGAATGCGCTAAATTATCTTTATCACTGGAGCTATAATAGATTAGCATATAACATAAAACTAGATTAGCATTTAGCCTTGTATTCAGAAGTAAACATAAACTGAATTTAGATGAAATGGTCATTTCTGTGGTTACCGAGAGTTTTAATGTAACAGATCATTCATTTGCATCTTCAGTGCTGTTGTCTTTTCTTCCTGTCATTTCATCATTAACAAAAATGTATAGACACAGAATATTATTCATGAACATGAAACGTGATCTGTTGGTAATTTTTTCTTTCTGTTGATTCTCATAGCTGGTTGCACAGTTAAAAATATTCTTCAGTAAATAAGTGATACTGACACATAGCAAGAGTTTCTTTCAGATGTAATCTTGTCCAGATAAATCCTCAGTGGACTCACAGTAGAAAGCTCATGCTTCCTGTTTGTTTGCAGGGTTGCTAAGGCTATGAAGGTAGCGCTCTATGAAACTCCCACAGGCTGGAGATTTTTTGGCAACCTAATGGACTCTGGGAGATGTTCCTTCTGTGGTGAAGAGAGCTTTGGAGCAGGTGGGTGCCATCAAAGCTAAAGCACAGGACAGTAAAAAAAAAGAGGACAGTAAAAAATGAAAAGTGACTATATGGTAAATTACATTAGATGTAAATTTCTGTAGATGTAGAGGTCAGTGTAAAGTCTAAAGTAATAAAATTGTTTCATCGAATTTTCAATGCTGTTTAAACATTGTGTTCCAACAATATAATATACTGTAATTAACCATTAAGGCAAACGAAAATATGCCTTGGATTATATATTTGTTATTTGTCAGAATATAAAGTGCTGCACATTGAAAACGTTTCACCAGTCTTCAGCTATAAAAGACTGCTGAAAAATCAGCTGAACCAATGAGAATGTGAGCGTGATGGTGAAAACATCTGAAAAGTTTTCACTGAAGGGCCCATGGTGCCAAAAACCCATAGTGCCTATAGCTGAAGATACAGTATGTAAAGGTGAAACCCCTTACTGTTATTGAATGGCTGTGTTTTGGTTGGCAGCTGAATGTGGAATAAGCAACTGGCGCTGAATGATGTTGCTGGGCAGACAGACGCTTGGCTCTCTGGGCGGCAGCGTCGATCTGTAAAGCCTCTGGGGTTTTACATTGTCACTAAGACCTTGAGGGAGACACACGGCATTGTCTATAGGTGTCAAAGGAGCAACAGTGTCATTATTCAACATGTTTTTACTTTGCAACAGGATTATAGGGTAGTCATAGGTCCCCTGTCTGTGGGTGTTTTTTCCCTTCATGTTTATGGGGGTACTTAGGGTTCAAGGATACTGCACTAAACGCTTTACTGTGACCTGTATGAATCTGAATCTCTATCTGAAACAGACTGAATATGTAAATATGATTATGGAATATATAGCTTGTTTCTGGAATTTATTTACTTTTGGTTGTGAATTAAGATTTTGCTTTATAATTGTTATTTTGTCAGCTGAGGAAATGTTATACCTATACCACCAGATGCGACACATTCTTTTACATATCATTATGCAAAATATGTAATATTGTCTGGAGATGTGCCTGAATACACACATCACCATACAGCAAACTATGTAGCGCTCACTATGTAGTGAACAGCGAATGAATGAAGGAGAGCAGGAGCAGGAGAG
>JAZGTI010000748.1:0-12695 GCA_036877585.1 Botia kubotai | reverse complement strand
AATATATAGCTTGTTTCTGGAATTTATTTACTTTTGGTTGTGAATTAAGATTTTGCTTTATAATTGTTATTTTGTCAGCTGAGGAAATGTTATACACCATATACATACACCATATACACTATGTTATATACCACCAGATGCGACACATTCTTTTACGTATCATTATGCAAAATATGTAATATTGTCTGGATATGTGCCTGAATACACACATCACCATACAGCAAACTATGTAGCGCTCACTATGTAGTGAACAGCGAATGAATGAAGGAGAGCAGGAGCAGGAGAGCAGTTTTAGACAGCATGAAGGCATGCAATACCTGTGTTGTTATGTTTTTTTTTGCACCCCAAAGTTTAGCACCATAGCAAGAGTTCATGACAGACATAATCGGAGGCAGAAGGTACAGTTTTCCATTCTCTGTTTCCACGCTGACAGCTACTCTGATTTGGTGTATAAAACGTTTCTTGGCATCATGCTTATGCTTACATCATTTTCATAGCAACCGACGTAGATATTAACTACACTGTATGAACAAGCTGATCAAATTTCATCACATGCTTAATGACAGTCAGCTTAAAGATTGGATTTGAAAACCAAACTGGATTTATGCTCAGTGTAAACGAAGCCAAAGTGCTGTCACTCCTTTTTGAAGTAAACCCGCTTTATTAATTTGAACGGTCAGAACTAATTGCGCAACAGTATAATGCTGGCTTAGAACAGTCTTTGGCTGATGCTTTGATATGTGGTAGGCCTGAGCATGATTTATTATTGCAGCAGGTCACACATACACTACAGCTGTCAGATCGACTTCTTGGTCTCGGCTTCTCGGTCTCGGGTTGACATGTGATTACATGAAATGAATCAGATCAAAGAACAAAGTCAAAGAGATGTCAAGCAGAGATGTGATCAAGCAGATGGATACTTGACCAGAAGGATGGGGCTTTACCTTTATCATTATCATCTCCTGATTTAGATCCATTTCAGCTTTCAAGATTAATCATCTGAGGGAGTCTAATTATCGGGGTCTTTAAGGGTTATGTGCAGCATGTTTAATATTTTAATCGTCGAAGAGCACATTGTGAGTCTCTGCATCTCTCCTGATTTCCTGTTCGTTTAGGTTCAGACCATATTCGGGATAAAGATGGCCTGTGGTCAGTCCTGGTGTGGTTGTCCATCATGGCTGTGCGTAAGCAGGGGGTGGAGGAGATAGTGAGGGATCACTGGGCCAAAATGGGACGCAACTATTTCTGCAGGTAAGCTCGCACCTTCAATCAAAATTACAGCATCTGCTCAAAAGAACCATAAGAGCCTGACAACTCCTACCTTTTAGACTTAGCATTAGTTTTGTATATTACATAACCTTTATATAACTTTTTCCATTAGGGTTAGGCAGCAACCCTTTAATGTGGGCCTGAATTGTTTTGCTTTTCCCATAGAGGTTTCCCACATTCTCCATATTTAGCTTTGCTTGAAGATTTCCTGTGAGTTTCAAAATCTTGGGAGCTCTTCAAGTTGTCAAGGAAACTATTATTTATTAGGTAGTACAGGGTTATTTTTGCATTCTTTTATGAAGTTGATGTAATGTTTTGTCATTTTTGTTTGTACCTGACAGATTTGACTATGACGGGGTGGATGGCAGGATGGCTTTTTACCTCATGAGAGATTTGGAGGCTGTTATCACTGATAAAGCCTTTACCAGTCAGAAGTTTGCTGTGGGCAATAACGTCTACAGTGTGGAGAAGGCTGATAATTTTGAGTACATCGACCCTGTGGATGGGAGTGTATCAAGGAAACAGGTTAGTTTAAAAACTAGTTTGATGCCTTTATGGGACATTATTAGGCCCATTGCTACATTGTCGCAGGGCTTGGGGATTTGGGGATCACCTATATTTCATAGGTGAATCCCCTCTCCCCTGGGCTTAATGAATAAGCCGTACCATAGAGAAACCAACACTTCCAACCCCCTCCACCACTGCCCTGGGAACTACAGTATTAAGAAAAGATGAGCAGAAGAGAAAGCCAGTTAACGCTTAAGAACATTATATCTACACATTATAAATAATCAGCAGGCTTAAAAATCTTGTCTTGTGGTGATGAGATTTAAGTTGCAAACACCATCATGATTAAAACTGACTGAACAACAGGAAAGGAATATTTTCACCATGTGTGCCCAATTCTTTTTAACTCATCCATTTTTAATGGTCATGATTTTAAGATGAAAACAAATGTTCACATAGGTACCTTATTCAACAGAGATAATGGGGAAATGGAGATATTGCACTTCAGCCCCTCATTTAAAGAGCTGACAGGGGTTTGTTCAGCATTAAGGTTTTGTGTTCTGTAATTATAAGCTATTCAATGTGGTTACGCTCACTGTTGCACAAACAGCCCACCCAGCGGACACAGGATTGAGTGTCCATGTTTGGGCACTCTACGTTCACATTTAACAGTGTATGTGTGTACAGCATATATAAAATGAAAAATATACAAATGTCTGGGCTCTGTTCAAATTTACATTTAGCCGTAGCGCTCTTTCTCCTTCTTTGGAGGATGGGCTTAAACAGGAGGAGATGTTTATTCAGTTGATAGTAATAAGGGCTGAAGGAGGAGAATGTTTTAATAGATAAGCCTAGATTTGCTGTACCAAGATACAGAGACTTTGTTGCTCTCTATCACACACACACATACACTGCTGACTCACTATGTTAATAACATTCTCCTCAAACTATTTTACTATGTTAAAATACTTTGATTTTATCAAAACATATAAAAACTCATAAAAACCATAATGCATTTTCTGTAGAGAATTCATATATAATGCATATATACGTAATGAAATCGCATATATAATAGTTTATGCTTTATTTTATTGATCATACAATATAGATATGCTCTCTGTATCCTTCTAAACATTGCTCTGAGTTTGAGATCATTTCAGTTTGAACAACAGAAGACAGAGGAGTGTTTGGAAAACCTGTTAGAAAACCAATTGTTGCAATTCCGCTAATGTCACAGAAATTGTACTTGAGCCATCTCTGAGCCAATATTCAATTTTCTAAACTCTTTGCATTTATATTACTCATCTGCGTCTCATTTATATCTCTGATTGTCTCAGATGTCTCAGCAAGGAAATGGTCTTCATTGTTACAGATTCATGTCTCTCTCTGAGACTAACACATCTAATCTCGCCTCTTCGTTTGTTGTGATTACACAGTGGCTGGCGACATCAGGTTATAGCCTTTGGTTTGGTCAGACTCTGAGTCATCACCCGCTGGCCGCGTCGACACAGTCACTTCAGTCATGCAGCCAGCGTCTCCACAGCTGAGTGTGTATTATTACAACGGGCATTCCACAGAGTGTCGGATTGTGTCAGCTGTCCTGGTCCACCTTTCTGCATGTTTGTGGGGCCAGTGGAGAGACACTCAGCTGTCGGAGTTGATGACACACGCATGCACACATACCCTGTGGTGGTAAAAGGGGTTGAGACTGTAATAGTAGAATAATCCAAAAGGAAAATTTGTTGTACAAGCCCCATTTTTGCCTGTGCCCTGGCAGGGGTAGGGCCAGAGGGGCATTGGCCCAGCTCAAATCTGATTGGCCCC
The DNA here is from genome assembly GCA_036877585.1 of Botia kubotai. Taxonomy (NCBI): domain Eukaryota; kingdom Metazoa; phylum Chordata; class Actinopteri; order Cypriniformes; family Botiidae; genus Botia; species Botia kubotai. Next base: position 9,095 of record JAZGTI010000748.1, on the reverse strand, counting down.
CTAAAATGCCCCTGTCCTGTCACTAGAACTGGCTAATGTAGTAATTAATAAGGTCAGTGGTCCCCCAAATCACTTCAAGGAACTGAATTTATAATAATGAGTGATTTTCATTGGAACATCATCTACTGTAATGTAATAGAATATTTATGGTTTACATATGTTGCCTGTAAAAATGTATTTAGTCAGAAAATGTGGCAACTTTTAAATGTCATCATTTTTCATTAAGATGATGTATTATCTTTCGGCAGGGACTAACTGGACCATATTAACAAGCCAAATCCTTGAATAATTCTCATTTGATTGCTGAACACTTTCTGGAATTGTTTGAGTTATGACATCTGTTGGAGATTATTATGGATACATATGTTTCTGTGCGCAGGAACAGGAAAGCAAAACCTAGCCACAGACCTTACCTAACAGTCTTACCCTGTCATGTGTGATATTGTAGTAGAGCTTATTAAAGGTTGTAGGTTCAGAAACTGCAAGGAAGCTATCAACTGTCACCAGTGTTCCCTTAGGCAATGTGTTTGCCCTCAGGGTCATAGGTTTTACCAGTGTTTCAACTGGTAGAGCATGGCGCCACGCTAACAACACTAAGTCACGGGTTCAAAAAAAAAAAATGTATTTGAAAAACAACATTTGCACTGTTGCTGTGAATGAGAGCATGTGCGACATGTGAAATTAGCAATTCATTCACTTGAATTACAGGTGCTGAAATGAACTCCATTTCTATTGCTGGTCTTATCCTGCAGGGCCTGAGGATCATATTCACTGACTCCTCCCGAATCATCTTTAGGCTCAGTGGCTCTGGGGCTGGAGGCGGGGCCACCATCCGCATTTATGCTGAGAGCTATGAGAAAGATCCAGAGAGACACAATAGAGAGACTCAGGTAGAACTTTCTGTCAGTTCTTCTCTCTCAGAACAAAGACCACAGGAGCAATAGCTTAAAAATATCCATTTTATTTACTTTTTTAACAATAACAGTTACTGTAGCAAACATAGCAGCAAAAAACTACCAACAGAAATCTTTGTTTGTGTGCATTAGATGAAATATATGGTACTATTAGTTCAAGTTTAGCTATTTAATCACTACAACATCTTAAATACAACACAGCTTGTTGTGATTACTATCATAATATGTTTAAAGATAACACAGAAATAAAATTCTTCTGTTGCCTTTTTGTCACATAGAACAATATCAGTTATTTCAGCGTAGCCTTTCTCAGTTGTTGACATTTTTGGAGGTGGTGGGAATTTCTCATTTGACTTTTTACTGGTTATAGGTTGTGCTAGGCCCACTCATTGCCATCGCTCTAAAGATCTCAAACATCCACGAACGCACTGGACGCAGAGGCCCCAACATCATCACCTGAGACCAATCCACTGTACACAAGGGGCCAAGACAGGGGCCACAAAACAATCTTCACACTTCACCTGAACCCTGTGCCTTTCCTGTTAATGCAACACCACAAGAATGTGCCGGCTTTATGTTTGGCTGCTGTTTTATCATTTCCCTTCCTATTTCTTCTGTATTTCTTCTTCATTTTCTTTGCCTTTAGAAGGGCCCCTGTAAGGCTATCACTTCCTTTGCACATATTTACACTCATGTAAACCACTAAGAAGTCCAAAAGCAAAAGGTTCCTTACTGTTTTCAATACCTGTATGACAGAACTTATGTGGATCGCTTGTTCCTTCAATATGCTGATTTGAATTAGCTGGGGTCTAAATCCCCAAAAATTGTGAATTTGGTTTAACTGTGTGCTTTTGTTTACAATGTAGGCGGTTACAAAGAAATGTATTCAGTACAGTGAATGAAATGAGGGAGCAATTTTGTTCAGTATTTAATCTGATCCTGTGAAACTCACTTTAGAAATGTAGTATTAATGTAACAGCTAGATTGTATGCCCAACACCACTAAAATGTACAAGATAAATTTGTCTTGAATGTTCTTGCTATAGGTTTTACGTTCTAGATTTGAATCTGGGAACTTTTGTTTTGATTTATAAAATGTAAAGTTTTTGACTTAATGAAATGAATAAATAAACTTTTTCACTTTTGGGTCCTAATGACCATGTAGTCAATAATATTACAATAATGTAGTATTGAATGCTTGAACACTACTTTGCCCAGCTCAGCAAAACCCATTTAAAGTCTGCCTTCTGATAGGTTAGCTTAAATAATGCCTAGTAATTTTTCTTGAGTACAATGTTTAATTGTAAAAATTTTGAAAATTTGCATGAATTAGATGCTTGCATCTCCTATGAGATGGATTACATGCATTCCATGATGTGATGAGAAGGAGGGCTCTGTTTGGATGCTTAAAGTTTGAAGTATGTTATAATTTTAATTATTTTTACATGACACTGCTACTGAGACAATAATGCTTAAGGTATTATGAGTATGTGCAGTGTTTATGTGTATTTTACATTACATTTTCAATTAACTAAACTGATATTAAAACACCAGTTTGATCATGCAGTGCAAATTTTTATAGGGACTTAAAAGTGAAAAAAGGAATTTACATTTTAAATACTGCTTTAGCATAAGACATTAATCAGAGTAAAGAACCATCGCCTTAGCTCTAATTAATTTTGTGTCCTAAATCTTACATAAATAAACTTTGTCTTTTGTGTGTCTGGGCTTTGTAATTTATTTTGGAAAACTAACAGGGTTAGTGATTATACATCTTATGGCTGCTACATGAAGACATTCACTAACTATTATATTTAACAACAAAATTATTTAATCTGTAAGCAAAATGTAAATGTTTAATATCTACTTCAACCAGTGATAAGTGGTTAAAATAGTTTTAAAATAGTTTTAGATTATGATTTGTTTTCATTATGATTTTCAAAACTACAAATTATTGAATTCTGTTCATCAAATGGATGCGCATCCATTTAGTAACGCAAGATGGAGACAAATGACCCGTCTGTTACATAGGAGAAATATTTAGGTTTAAATATGGTTAAATAATAAGTATTGTTCGTTTAATTATTTATTCATAAGAGAGAAGGTGGTTGGAACAAGACAAAGGGAAAATCTTAATTGCTAATTGTTTTATCTGGAGTATCTTCAGAAAATCTTTTTTAACAACAGTTAATTTCATCAATAGATTATTAAATAGATATACTGCCGTTCCACCTAGTACCGCTAGATGGAAACAGGTTCACGTGACAGAAACATTGTGATGGAAAAAATGCCCCAGAACTTCACAGCCAGCGTTTCTAAATTTGAAACATGAAAAGTTTTTACATTTTACAGAACCTTATTGATTAACTGGTTCAAACCATTTTTGATATTGTGGGTTAATTAATCGGTTAATTAATATCAAGCTAATATCTAGTTTCCTATTTCAAAAAGTATTTTCCTGTTTTTCCTCAAAATAATCGACTCTGTGTGTCTTTTATGATGGTCTGTGCAGTCACTATTAATCATGTACTCGGTCTAACCCCACCCCTTCCTGCAGCAGCACTGGTGAGAGAGAGAGAGAGAGAGAGAGAGCAAGTGGATACTAAGACCAGAGTACAGTCTGATCATATGGAATGACGGAAAGCGATGTAGGGACAATGCTCATACCGTCTTTCTAAAATAACGACATCTGAGGGAAAACAGCGTTATTTTCGTTTCATTTTGGATAATGCCATTGAAATTAGCTGGATGATCAGATTTGAGCAACTAACATGAACGAGAAGTACGTTTCTCAAGCTAAACTGTGTTTAGAAGATTTCCCAGTGATCATTTGCCATTTAAATGCCACGAAACGCGGATGTAAATGATCAGACGTTTACGAAGTGCACATGGATTTACCTTAAGGAAAGAGGCGAGCGTTTGTCCAGGATCAGGTGAAGTACTTGTTAGATGTTGTTATGCATGCGCTCATGACAGATCGCAATTCAAAGTTAGAATGTGAAGTTGTTAACCAGAGTGTCTTTGTCTGTATTATCAGATGCAACTAAATTTCACTGTGGCAGTTAAAAGTGATCCAGCCATTAGTAACCATGGTAGAATCTGTTGGTTTTGTGGAGGCATGGAAAGCTCAGTTTCCCGACTCAGATCCTCCTGAGATGGTCTTGAACTGTGTTGGAGACATTGAGCAGGAGCTGGAGAAATGCAGAAACTCTATTAGGAGACTGGAAATGGAAGTGAACAAAGAGCGCTTTAGAATGATCTATCTGCAAACACTTCTGGCCAAGGAGAGGAGAAGCCATGATTCTCAGAGATGGGGCTTCAGTAAGGTCTCACATGGTGATAGCGACAAACCAGAATTCAACTCTCATCATCAGGGGCCAGGGAAAGCTGATGGAAGCAGGTGTCTCCCAGCCAAACTGAAGCACACAACAACTACAGGTTTATCCCCAGAGGAGTGTCGCGAGTCTCAGCTGTGTGTTGAGGTGGTGGGTGGGGATGTCTCAGACCGGGACAGGCACAAACACAAAGATCGGGAAATAGATGGGATGTCTCCATCCAAAAAAAGGAGCGTTGAAGCTTCCCACAGGGCTATTGCTAGCCGTGGTCCTACACAACATGAGGTGGGGGGCATCCCTGAGTCTCCACCAAAGGAGAAAGCCACCATGGGGATGGGGGTTGCAGCTCTAAGGTCCAACTTTGAACGTATGAGGAGAGACCATTCTCAAACATCAGGGGAGGGAAAAAACGAGAGGCCTTATTATGTGAACGTGGAATATCACAACGAGAAAGGTCTTGTTAGAGTCAATGATAGAGAGGTCTCACAAAAGATAAGCAGTCTAGGCAGTCAGGCAATGCAAATGGAACGCAAGAGGTCCCTGCATTCTGTACCAGGCAATCTCTACACTGCGTTTGGGGATGTTCGTAAACCGGAGCGGTGTGCGGATTATGAACAAGGCATGGAGGACAGCTACAGCTGTGAGTATGAAGATGCTGATCTTAATTCTCAGTTTCTTAAAGACAATTTAATAAAAGTTAATGGAAGGAAAACAGAGTCTCAAAGAGGGCCTCAGCAGATCTGGCACCATTCTGATTGTCAGCCCTATACAACCGTTTATGTGGGGGGAATCATGGGAAGCGGAGAAGACTTACACCTGACATGGCCTAGACGATCATACTCACCTGGGAGTTTTGATGATGGCTACACACCAGATTGCAGCTCCAATGAAAATCTGACATCCAGTGAGGAAGACTTCTCTTCAGGTCAGTCCAGCCACGTGTCCCCGAGTCCCACCGCCTACCGCGTGTACCGTGAGAAGAGTCGCTCTCCTTCCCAGAATTCTCTTCAGTCATTCGAAAGCGGAAGTCCCCCGACCCCTCTCTCCCAAAAACGTCTCAAGCAACAGCTAGCTCTATCAGATGCCACTGTTGTTGGTGTCCGCAGAATATGGCCTGCTGACGGAAGCTCCAACAGTTTCAGCAGTTTCCATGGTGAACTTGGTAAGATTTAGTTTGTTTTTGTACATTGTAGTGTGCTTGCAGTATTTACTTGTGTTGTTTTGGAGGCTGTTCATATGAAAACAGTAGACAGTATACTGTGTGTGTGGGGGTGGGGGAGCTGTTCTAGCTAATAGTTAGTGACAAACGTGATTTTTGTATTCTTTTAGTTGTTTTTGCTCTTTGTAGTGCAACACTTTTACCATCTGTCTGATTCTCTCCTCATGCATTGACCACTCTATGACTCTATCAGTTGAAACAAATCAATATTCCTTTATTCCATCAACAGTTCTAGCCCTCTTTTATCTTCCTTAAAGTTGTCCATCTGGGTTTTCTCTCTCTGCCTCTCACCCTTCTCAGACTGATAGTAAGACTGGTTTGATCTGCAGCATTTGAATCGCTTCAGGCAGTGCAGTAACTCGCTGTCTGTCAACCCGGAGAGTTTATGCATCAGTACACATCAGTGTTGTTGTCCGGCTGAGGGCTAATTGACCTAAAGGGGTCGTGTAGCATGATAAATCAGTCAGTCAGTCTTCTTTGTTTGTTGGGGGTTGGGTGGAAAACCAGTGACAACAACTAATTAGGAGGTGAAAGGAAAATACTGAATGTCACATGGACCAAAGCAATTAGATGTCCAGTCCAATATTAGTTTGAATGTGTGCACACAAGGGTTGGTAATTTTTCTGAATATCAGCTGTATTGCAGCAGAATCATATAAGAGGTGTGGTAGACAGTGCAAGTAGCATAGTAGCAAGTGGGGTTATTATTTTGACTGTTTTTTTTTCTTGAGTTGTCTCAAAGAATCAGTCTTAAGAAAAAACGCTCCAAGCTAAGTAAATATGCATTTTTAAAACAAATTGTGTGTGCAGCAGTCTTGCACTCGGAATTAATTTGGTTTTATTTGCGTTTTACACTTTGAGGTATGCGCTACTGTGAGGACTGGTGCAGCAACTTTATATAACTTTATATGCTTAGGCAATTGCATAACAACATGTTTACCACTTTAAGCAGATTACACAGGTGTCATTGTTGAATTGTTTCTTTTTTAAGAAAAAAATCAATTAACCAATTTCGCATTGCAGCATACTGTTGCAAACTCGCCTTAATGTCTTTGTAATATAGAGTCAGTTACTCATTACATTTAAATGTTTCTTTGCACAAGCAGAATTGGAGAAGTGGGACAAAAATTAAAGAAATCTTTTGACTAAAAAGCCATAGAAGGATCTCTTTCCTTTTAATAAGAAAAGAGCAACGATTCATTTGACAGCAGCTTAGCTATTGTTACGTAAGCAGCCAGAGAGAGAGAGAGAGAGAGAGAGAGAGAGAGAGGGAAAGGGCTGAGCTGCAAAGTCAGCAGGCACAACAAATTGCAGATGATCAGTATAAAAAGCAGTAAGCAGCAGATTAAGTTTCAGTGACAGAATCTCGGTGGGCTGAGATTTATACTGTTTGGAGCACAGCCCTTGTTTAAACCTCAAGCTGTCTCTGGGATTTCTACAGGTTTTCTTTGGAACCTTTCTAAACCCTGTCTAAAACCCTTAAGGTGTTCCTAAACAAGCACAGTCGAGTCCTGCGAGTTGTGTCGGCCGGCTTCGTTATATGCATTTGTCTGTTGCTCCAGTGGAGAAAGTAAATACACACTTTCCACTTTTTATTTGTCTAAAATCTCAGTCACGCTCATCTAGTGCCCCTCCCTTATGTACACGCCAGTAAACGGTGCAGCCACGTGCATTTGTTACACACAGACATGCTGTGCCACAGTCTGTGGTAACTGCCCTGATGTTACATCATCAAGGTAGACTTTCAGTGTGAATATATTTACATTTACATTTACATTTGGTATGTACCATATTTGATATGTACCATATTATGAAAATAATGGTACATATCATAGTTTAAAGGGTCCAACGTAGGCACATTGCTTATGTTTCATATTTTGTACAGTTACAGAAGGGACCAACACATGCCAGGAGACATTTTACAAGTAGAAGTTATCTTCATGGTAATCCCTTAAAATAAAAATGTTTCCCTGGACATTTTCGGCGGTGAAACATATAAAAAATGTTATTTAGAGTTTTTATGTATGTAAAACTCCTACGTATGTAAAACACCCATTATACGTATGTTATTTGTTAGTCCACTCAAGTACTTGGTGAAGACAGAAAAGCAGTAGATCAGGCGTTTTTATAAGTTTACCTTTGTGGCATGTTTCTTTGGAGGTCAATTTTGGAAGCTTTTTCTTCCACCAACTCCCTTCCAGTGTTAAAAGTCACCTCTTAGGAACATACTGGCCTTGGCACACAAGCTAATCCTGACTGTATTATTAGAATAAACAGTCCTTTGTTACATTTAGTACTTTTAAGTTCCACTGAGCGTGTTGGCCTGAGGTTATGGGTTCTTGTGAGCTCTTGAGATTTATGCTCATTCTGTTTACACGTGGAGGAACACAGGGCTGGACATTAAATCTGAAGCACTCAATAAGTTTCTGCTTTGGCCATTTTTGATACATATATATTTATACATGCAATATATAATATATATATATATACACACACACACACACACACACACACACACACATATATAGATATATATACACATATAGATATACATATAGATACACACACACACACACACACATACATATATACATATATACATATACTATCTTCATTATGGTAAGGCTTTGTGAACAGGCTCTGTGGAATGACTTCAGTAAGGTTTTGGGAATGGAGAGAGAGGTATTTGCTGGCTCTTATCCAGCTTGTTGTTTTTCATTTTATCATTTGCCAGAGCTCATAAATCCAATGAAAGCTCAGACATCAGAAACACCACTGGTACAACATCAAACGTGTGACATGTGCATGCAAAACTAGACAGCAGAACCAGACCACTGCTTCTTATCAAACAGTCTTCTTATGTGGTCTGTTACGCTATTATACACTATATACGCTATAATAAGACATGCTAACTGGCTTTTCTGTCAAACGATTGCGTGTCACCTGTTGTCCTGATGGTTGGATGAGGCCAGGCTGGCATGGGTCCAGTTGGCACAGGTTCAGAGAAGCCTGCATCACCATCACCAGCTGCAGGGCAAAGAGCAGATCTTTCTCACTGTCATTTCATGGGCGGCGCTTCCCACTTCCAGTCACATAAACACAATAGTGTTATTTTTATACAGCAGCTGGCTGGCACAGATATAGATGTGATTACTTTCTATTAAACTCATTTGAATTGTTAGGAAAATGGCTGCTTTTAAATACCGATTCCTGTGTCTGGCATTAAAGACCCAATGAAAAAGCTCTCCATTGAACTTCAATGAGAAAACTCATTACAAATCTTATAAAGCTGCACCACAAAACTCAGTTTTGAATTAATATTAATCTTTAAGCATCCTTCAGTCTTAGTCTTTATATGAATACTTTGTACTATTAAGAGGAAAACTGGTACATGAAAATAATCCCAACATTTATTTCAATAAACACTCTGTGATAGACACAAAATTGCAGTAATGGGCCAACAAAAACTTCTTTTTCCTCCACACACTGTTTTCTTATGTCACAAAGGCAGAACAGGCTCTTAATTACAAGGGAGGATGTCAAATGACATAAAGTGTTGCTAAGGACCCTGTTGCCATGAGTAAACATCATGTCATCGTGAGAGGATTCAATGCATTCATCAGGTGAAC